>QLPG01000060.1:0-22017 GCA_003314385.1 Gomphus sp. MG54 | reverse complement strand
TGGCAATTTTTTTGGAAAAAAATGATTGTACTACACTATACAATATGAGCCTTGTCTAGTATCTGGCATGTTGCCAGATCCTTGTGCAAAATGGTGGATATGGCACTTGAGTCACACGACCTTAGTAGAATCCATATGTCATCTACCTTATCTGTGGGAATGTCTTTCTATATATGGAATATTTCCTTATATGGGTTCTTATGTCAGCGCAAAAATTTTGTGACCAAAAAAAATTTGACAGTGTCAGACTGTTTAAAAATGTGATTATGAATTTTAGAAAGATGTTTGAAAGTTTGGATATACTACATTTGCAATAGTGATATTTTTCAAAAAGTAAAACCAAGACCATTTACATATAGTTCTATGCCATTGATCTGTGGTCTCAGAATATTTTTTTTGTCAATGTTGCCAGATCCTTGTGTGAAATGGTGGAATGTGACATTTGAGTCACGTGACTATAGTGGAAACCATTTGTCTTCTACCTTATAACTTGACCAGTCATAAGACTACCAGCCATGGGAATATTTCTTTTCCTTTATTATTAGTGACTATAAGGGTGATACTGTGACTTCCAGAGGCTTCCAGGACCTTCTATCCCTTTCTATAACCTTCCACTAATTACTAGAATGTCTTGCCTTATTAGAGAGTTATATACTCTGTTGAGAATTAGATAAGTAGCACAGTACTTGGGTACAATAGAAGAAGTTAGCTGTGCCAGATAAACTATAACTGGATAGTCAAGAAGATTCTTAACTTGTATTACTCACACCTCCGATAAACCACAACCTTGATATTAGTAATTGAGGAATTTAGTTTAGTTTAGTATATATAGTGACAATTCCAATCAAGTAAAAACAATTGAATAAAGCTTTTATTCTATCTTTGATCAATAGGTTATGGGCCAAGGCCATAACCAAATCCTCTAAAAGACAAATTGCTCTATTCAAAAAAAGTTGAATTTCCATCTGTGTCAAGTACCGTACCGAGACATGTCTATTTGGCAATGCCGACCGAGCAATCACCCCATATCCACAACCAAGTACCCGCGTTGCATGTATGACACTTGGTACGCCGGTTTCGGCTTGGCACATCCACCATCTACACTCCCTGTCTCCACCCCTCAACCCTTTTCACCTCGGGACTTCCTATCCTTGTACTATCCTTGGTTACAAGCCTTGTCTTATAGTCTGGCACCTCCTATTGTCCTATCTTTGGACACACTCTATTATCCTGTCTTTTATTGTTTTATCCCCACGTTGCATTCCTTATTCTAATTTTATTCATTGTGGACAATGACCACATGCTCTGCATACCTTGTTGTCCCACATTCCTTATTCCACATGTCACTTCTTAACCTATATAAGTAGGACATATATGTACATATTTCCTCATTCTGGGTATCAACTAGGCTTAGGCCCTTCTACCTTCTTCTCTTCTGTTAAGTCCTCAACTCAGGCCAGCATCCTCAGCATCCCCCCGAGTATCTGTCTGTTGCAAATACAGTGGCACGCACGGCAAGTAGGGCGCAACGCATAAGTACGTTGAAGCCAATGCCACTACTCTTGGCCTGCAGGACTTGGCCATAGTCCGCCCGACCTTTTGACAACACCCCTCAGCAGTACCGAAGTCCGTCAGTACCCGATGCTTGACAATCTGTAACAATTGACCAACAATGTTTATTGCCAATACCAATAACTTGCACAATATCAATCTACTGAATGGGGATAACTATGCCATGTGATGATGCCCTTGCCTTGAATGGATCTTAGATGAATAAGACCTCTGGGAGATCACCATTGGTATGGAAATGGAACCCAAACTAGCAGATCCAAGGAATGTAATGGCAATAGAGAGACAGGCAATCACAGATTGGAAAAGGAAGGACAAGAAGGCAAGGAAAGAAATATGTTTGCATATCTCTGATGAATACCTGGTTTACATTGACCCAAATATGACAAGTAACTCAATTTGGGTCAGATTACAGGGTATAATTGAATCAAAAGGAGTGGTTGTAATAGTCAATCTTTGCTAAGATAGAGCCAATATGGAGGAACATATTCTAAAACCCTGAGGACTTAAAGAACTGAATGCTCAAGGAGAATTAGTCACAGATACCAATCTAACAAATACATTACTCACCTGAGTTCCACATTCATCACCACAGTTACTGTAATGCCATTAGAGTTGCAATCTTATTTGATGTCATAATAGCCAGGATCCTGGATAAAGGTTGGGCATAATATGAAGGGTCAGCTCAGCAAATGGCATTGAAGGAACAGTCAGGCAACTCATGTGCCACATGAGGGAAGTGCCATAACTGTAGAAAGAAAGGGCACTATTTAAAAGATTTCTAGGCCAAGGGTGGTGGAAAGGAAGGACAAGCACTGAAGTGGTACAAATCAACCACTACTGACTCAGTCAAGCAGGCTGATGACACTAGATTTGCATTTATATCGAACAATAACAACATGGCCCTAATCTCAATCTTAGCCTCTGATTGGCTTACATATTCTGCTACAACAACACACAGTAGCCAAAATAGAAATCATTTCTCAAATTACTTGGAAGACCCATCAATGATTGAAGGAATCACACCAGGTGCTGTACTCCAGACCCATGGGTGTGGAACCATTAATGTTGAATTCAAAGTTGGCAATACCACCTGTATGATCAAATCATATGATGCAAAATACGTACCTAATGCACCTAATAACCTAATCAGGATAGGGTGTCTCATGATTGAGTGCACTTAGCATATTTCATAGCCATAGGTGTTGAATTCAACTCCAAGACCAGTATTACATTTGGAGTTGGAAGAAAAATCAGGTGGATGTATGAAATGCAATGCAAACAGAAGCCAGAAAGTCAGAAAAGAGGAGATGTTATGACCCATGCCTTCAATAAACCCCCATTAATCCCCACAACCACCCACACCATTTCTAGGACCTTTTAACCATTCAAAGCCTGAAACAACTGCTTTCCGTGATTCCGTTGCATCAACCCAAAGTTCTGCAATCCTGAACCTCCGCAATTCCAAGACCTAGGTTCTACTCTTTTGATAAACAGCATGCTAGATCATCATGTACCTCACTCCCTTGTTCTTCGTTCTCTATTAGCCCCTTGTACTCCTTCCTCCCCTTGTCTTTACTCAGCAAAAGTTAGTACAAGGATTAGTTACATGTATATAAACCACCAGTCAACTGGACTATTTGCCAGTATAATATCAACTTAATTCTGCATTATAGTTTCTGATTCAGTTCTAGTAAACTTTCTGAGTTTCCAAAATTAGGGACAGACAATCGAGGAGGGTGCAATACATAAGTTGAAGCCAAGTCCCTATGACTTTGAACCACTCGAACAACTAGTTGTACCATCTAATACCATGAACAGTCCTAAGCCCCTGGCACTTCATGTCTTTCCACTCTTTCTACTTCTGTCCATGAATGGCAACCTCTAGTCCTTCCGCCTCTGGAATACTGATCCTCCTTTTGGAAAACCATCTGGAAACCTCTGGAAACCCTTCCAGAAGTATCTAGCTAAGCACCTGACATGCATATTTAACAGGAGCCTTTGTTTCAGTAACCAGAGCTTGGACCTGGGATAAATAGCACTGCATCCTTGGACATATAAATATCTGGACAATCAAAACCATTAAAAAGAATAATCTGGTAGCTGGTTTAGACATTGATGAATCACAGGAACCAAGTCAATTCACAACCTGTATTCAAGGGAAATGACATGTGGACCCATCCCCAATGCAAACCAAGGAGGGGTAAAGCAGATTGGTGATCTAATTGTATCTGATATTTGGGGACCAGCACAGATCAAAGGCCCATCTTGTTAAAGATATTTTTATTCTTTCACAGATGCCAAATCAAGATATTCTGTACTCTATTTTGAAAACATGAAAGACAAGGCCTTGAAACACTTCAAAGAATTCAAGAGTTTTATCAAGACTCAGAGTGGTAACAATAGAAAGTAATTTTACTCTTATAATGGTAGAGAATATATCAACAGACATTTCAAAGACTTTTGTACTAAACATGGTATCATTATGGAAGTAAACATTGTTTCAATTAAGAGCTGTAATGTTAAGTAGATGTTAGTATGATATTACAGAGCATCGGTTCACTCAGTTGTACCAGCTGAATACTAAATGTTTAATTCCATACACCAGTGACCAAGTCATTTACCAGTCACTTAGTACATTGGTCTCAGCTTAGTACATTCATCATTTATATTTTCCTTTAGTCATCATTCATTATTCCCACCCCACTTATTATTTTATGCCCTGTTCCGTTTTACCTTGGGATATTTCTATTGTTTTATTTTGGTCATGTTCCTATTGTTTTATGTTTGGCCATATTCTATTGTTCTATTTTTGGTTATGTCTATTGTTCTATTTTTGGTTATGTCCATTTTTCTATTATTGGTTATGCTTCCACATGCTTTCCATGCCTTATCCCCTTTTGCATACCTTACACTACCCTGTTCCACATCTTCTACCTCCAGTTCTTAGACTATATAAAGTAACATATGGATGTAGATAACTCTTCATTCTGAATATCAACTTTGCAACCCCCAGTCCTTCTGTCTGAAGTCCTTACTTGGGCTGAAACTAGGAACAGCACAGGTCACCTATGGGTCAAATGTGGGTGACCCACACCCGACCCATGGGAAACCTGAACCTGTCATAAACCATATGCCAGCAAGCCGACTATTCAATTCAGCCCACTCAGCCCAACTCCGCTCTCGCTCGCTATTCAACATTACGCCCTCAGCCCATGGACTACTATATGCACATTGTGTATCCGTCTTGGCGTCACGTGCTCCTGTCAATTTGCTCCACTCATTTATGTCACACTTCACATGCTCGCTTTTCCATTCCGTCCTCATTTACGTTTAATATCTTTCATTACGTTTCATTTCATTTTCATCTGTTCGCAATTCCGTTCACACCTTGATATCCGATCTGCTATTATGTTCCTTAGGGTAACTTCGTTGGGAATCTGAGTGACACGTCACTCAACAATGTCACAGAGGAGATCATTATTTGGGACGTAGTATTTCTGTTTCTCGCTTTTTATGTTCCTCGGCTTTCTCATTCTATTATAGGAATCCCTTCGACTCCTAATAGATTAGAAAGTAGTATAAAAGATCTTGTACTATTAGTTCAGTCTTCAGTCAGAAAATCCATCTTGATTTTGACTAAGTTCCTCTGTTCACTTCCGTCTCTCTTTGCTTTTACAAAATTTGAGGACCATGTGGTCTAAGTGGGCATAACACAATACATTGAAGCCAACCCCAATCCGAACCTCACCAATTTTCTCGCCATTGGGAGATTTAATAATATATGATTACGTCTTTATCATCATCGTAACAGTATTTTCTGACTACCACACTTGATCGCACTTCTTTTGCATATCACGAATATCATGAACACCCGCTCTACTACTCGTAGTTTATCCTTCATCGTAGAAGTCCCTAGTCAGTTGCAGGAGATTTCCTCACTTCGACGGCTGTCAGAACAACCTTCAATTCATGAAGCTGGCCCATCAGGAGGGAATGCTCCTCCTGAACCTGAGGACAATGATGAAGAAAACCCTCTCGACGACAACAACAACAACGAACCAATTCAGAACCCCATTCAAGCTTCAAATCCGAACCCCACTCATGTTTCTAATCCTAATCCGACCCTTAATTCCTCGTCCCTTAATTCCTTGTCCAGTTTGGACAAAATCGTCAAAGCTCTCATTGATCGACTAGTGCAACAACCTGCTAGATCTTCTACAAACCCTGGCCACCATGCCAAGGTCCAGGAGCCCGAGGTCTACGATGGAACAGACCAAGCTAAGCTGCGAACATTCTTTTTGCAATGCGCGCTGAACTTTCAAGACCGTCCGTCTGCATTCTTGACGGATGTGTCAAAGGTCCAATATGCCATCTCATACCTCACTGGCCCTGCACTCCAGTACTTCAAACCCGCAATTCTTGGCAAGATCCAGCCTGAGCCTAGTTGGCTTAAGGTCTGGAGGGACTTTCGTCAAGAGCTGGAGACCAACTTTGGCCCATTCAACAGCACTGCGCAAGCAGAAATTGAGCTCGGAAAGATGGTTATGAAGGACAACCATCATGCGGCACGATACTTTATCAACTTCGCCAGAGCCTCCACTCATACCCAGTGGAACGATGCCACCCTCGCACATGCAGTGTACAAGGGGTTGGCCAGACGTATCAAGGACAGCCTCCTTAACTTCCCTCATTTCAAAACTCTCGCTGAACTCAGACAATATTCACTCGAGATCGACAGCAGATATTGGGAACGCAAGGAGTTCAACAACTTCAGAAATCCTTCAAAGCCAAACGGGTCCTCGTCCAAATCCAACTCCAACAATAACAACAACCATCAGTCTTCTTCCAACTCCAACAACTCGAACAACAAGAAGAGTAAGAAGGGGGGGAAGAAGAATGGCAACGATAAGTCTTCCAACAATAACAACAACTCTAACGACATTGCGTCCAAGCTCAGAAAAGACGGGAAGCTATTGCCTGAAGAACGTCAGAGGCGTATTGACGCAGGGCTTTGTCTCTTGTATGCTTCAAAAGGTCACATGGTCAAGGACTGCCCCAAATCCAATTCCCAATTCTCATCAACCTCTTCTTCTAACAATAACAAATCCAACAACTCCAACAATAAGAAAACAATGAAAGCACGCGCGACCAAGGCAAGCACGTCTGACACCAATGCCGAAGAAAACATGGCGTCAGAGTCGAAAAAATGAGCTGCAACCTCAGAAATGCATGAGCTGAGGATTGCATTAGCCTCTCTCACGTGCTGTTCTTGAATGCCCTTTCTTCTAATTCTGCTATTTCTCATGTATCTTCTACTTCTGAAACTTCGAAAACTTCGCTTATACTTAATCTGTCTTGTTCTCTTATTTCCAAACTTCCTCTTGTTACGCTCTTAGATTGTGGTTCTTCAGACTGCTTTATTGAATCACGAATTGTGCAGAAATATTCTTTGCCTACTAATTCAGTTCCTGCTATTCCATTGAAAGTATTTGACAGTTCTACTAACTCTGTCATTACTCAGACTACGACAATTCCGATCCTATTTCCAACCGGTGAACTTCAGAATGTCACCTTCTATGTGACAATGTTGGACGGCAGTTGCTCTGCAGTACTTGGCTTCAACTGGCTCACCCGCTACAATCCATCGATTGACTGGGTATTGGGCAGTTGTCAAGCATCGGGTACTGATGGACTTCGGTACTGCCGAGGGGTGTTGTCGAAAGGTCGGGCAGACTATGGCCAAGTCCTGCAGGCCAAGAGTAGTGGTGTTGGCTTCAACGTACTCGTGCATTGCACCCTACTTGCCGTGCATGCCACTGTATTTGCAACAGACAGATACTCGGGGGGATGCTGAGAATGCCAGCCTGAGTCGAGGACTTAACAGAAGAGAAGAAGGTAGAAGAGCCTAAGCCTAGTCAATACCCAGAATTAGGAAGTATGTACATGCATGTCCTACTTATATAGGTTAAGAAGCGACATGTGGAATAAGGAATGTGGGACAACAAGGTATGCAGAGCATGTGGTCATTGTCCACAACGAACAAAATTAGAACAAGGAATGCAAAGCGGGGATAGAACAATAAAAGACAGGATAATAGGATCATGACTCAAGATGGGACAATAGGGAGTAGCCAAGTATAAAACAATGGGGTCATATCCAAGGATAATACAAGGACAGGAAGTCCCAAGGTGGAACGGACCGAGGGGTGTGGATGGCAGATGTGCTGAGCCAAGACCAACGCACCAAGTGTTATTCATGCGGCGTGGACACTTGTTCATGGATGTAGGATGGTTGCTTGGTCGGCACTGGCGAATAATCGGGACCTCGGTACGTGTACTTGACAGCAGTATAGCTTTCAAGTCTTTGAAACCGAGCACCGTTCCAGCACCTCAGGCCTCAACTGCTGCTTCACAGTCCAGCACCCCGCTTCCTAGCAATCCGTCACCATCTCCGAAGTTGGAGGCTCCGCGGATAGCCCTAGTTAATGCAGAAGTGTTTGTTTGCACCTGCAAACTAGAAGGTTTGCAGGCCTTTCAACTCAACCTCACAGATCTCAACAAATACACTCGAGGCTCCACTACGGTTGACTCTTCAGACAACCTGGATAGCATTAAACAGCATGTTCCAGAATTCTATCATGACTTCGCTGATGTCTTTAGTAAACAGCGCGGTAATTCTTTAGCTCCTTATAGACCCTACGATCTCAAGACCAACCTTGAGGATGGCACTTCGCCCCCTCTTGGTCCCATTTACTCCCTCTCAGTATCCAAACTCCAATCACTACGAGACTTCATCGATGAACGTCTCAACAGGGGCTTTATCCGACCCTCAGGTTCGTCACACGGTGCACCAGTACTATTCGTACGCAAGAAGGATGGCTCCCTGCGGCTCTGTGTAGACTTTTATGGTCTAAACAGAATCACAAAGAAGGACCGTTATCCACTTCCCCTTATTTATAACCTCTTAGATGCCCCCAAGAAAGCTTGTATATACACTAAAATCGACCTCAGACATGCCTATCACCTCGTTCGAATTGCAGAAGGGGACAAATGGAAGACAGCCTTTAGGACACGTTATGGATCCTTTGAGTGGCTTGTCATGCCTTTTGGACTTTCTAACACCCCTGCTGCATTTCAGCACTTCATGAACAACATTTTCAGCGACCTTTTAGACAACTGCACGATAGTCTATTTGGACCACATCCTCATCTATTCCAATGATGAATCCTCACATATCGAACATGTTTGCAAAGTTCTACGACGATTACGCAAACACAACTTGTACGCTCAAGAAGACAAATGCTCCTTCTACCAAACATCTATCGAATACCTCGGATATATCCTCTCACCTGAGGGTCTGACGATGGTGGAAGATAAAGTCAAATGCATCACTCAATGGCCCGAGCCGCGTAAAGTCAAGGACGTTCAATCATTCCTTGGATTTGAGAACTTCTATTGGAGATTCATTTTCAACTATTCCTCAATTACGACTCCTCTTACTCGACTCACTCGCAAAGGTCTGGCTTGGAACTGGAGTGAGGAGTGTAGAGATGTGTTTAATAAGCTGAAATTGGCATTCACGTCTGCCCCCATTTTAACTCATTGGACTCCTGATTTGCCCTTGATTGTGGAGACAGATGCATCAGATTATGCTTTAGCAGCTATACTCTCCCAACACTCCCCAGACAGCAAACTTCATCCTGTCGCATTTCATTCCCAAACTTTCACCTCTTGTTAGAGTCCGAGTTCGCATCAGGTCCAAGCTGACGTAAGTCGGTCCGAGTCGTGTGTTCGGAGTCATAAGGACTTGGCTTTAACTTTAATGTTGCACCCTCCTCGATCATCAGTCCTTTATTTCGGAGGTTCGGAGAAGATAAGTTTTCGGAGTTCAAGAGTGAGTGGGAATACAAGTCGATATTCGAACTAAGGTATAGTACAGAAGTCTGGAGGTATTTATACATGCGATCCTTATTGTAACTAATTAGGAATGATCAAGAGAACAATAAGATGAACGAAAACGGAGTACAAGAAGAATATACATTGGTGTTACGATAAGACTATTGTTCAATGAAAAAGGAAGATGTCCGAGGTCCGAGGGTAACGATGCTGGTCGGGCTCGGAGGTGGGAATGTAGGTTCAGACTTGGTTCAGAGTAGGGCCTTCTTGTAGCACCCTATGTCGGATGTCCAAGATGTCGGAGTTATATCACGGATATAACACCTCTCCAGAACTCAATTACGATGTTCATGACAAAGAACTGCTCGCGATTTTTGAAGCTTTTCAAAAGTGGCATCATTACTTAGAAGGTTCTGATGACCCTGTCAATGTCATCACCGATCATAAGAACTTGGAACACTTTTGTACGACCAAGTTGTTGACTAGACGTCAAGCTAGGTGGTCGGAATACCTCTCTCAGTTTAATCTTGTCATGTGTTTCAGACCAGGTTGTTTGGGCACAAAGCCTGATTCGCTCACGAGACGGTGGGACATCTACCTTAAGGAGGGGATGAGCGACTACGCCACCATTAATCCCCAGAACCTTCGACCCATCTTCTCTCAACATCAGTTGACCACATCCCTTTGAGCCATGAGCCTCATCGAACCAGTACTGAGGGCCTCAACTCTTATGGACACCGAGCATATCCTGAACAACATCAGACAACATCTTCCCTCCAACTCCTTAGCCTAGAAACACCTCGCAAATAACGATGACCTGAAGTGGCAGGCTAATTCCAACGGTCTGTTGCTATTTGACGATCACATCTATGTTCCCAAGGCCCAAGACTTATGCTTACGCGTGTTACAACATAAGCATGATCACATTCTTTCTGGACACTTCGGAATTAACAAAACCATAGACCTCATCAGACGCGACTACAATTGGCCTGGCATGCACTCATTCGTTAAAAACTACTGCAAGTCTCCTGCACGATGTGTATGCAGAATAAATCGCAATGTCACAAGCTATATGGATTACTCAAACAGCTTCCAGGGCCAGACAAACCCTGGAACTCAATATCCATGGACTTCATTGAGCAGCTCCCTGCATCCTCGGGATTTACAGCCATCCTAGTCATAGTCAACCGCTTCACCAAACAGTCTATCTTCATTCCTACTTCCATTACCATCACTTCCTCTCAGCTCACAGAACTCTTTGTACTTCACATATTCTCCAAACATGGCATTCCTTCTCACGTCACTTCAGATAGAGGCTCAGAATTTGTGTCCCACTTCTGGTGTTCTCTCGGGAAGGCCCTTGACATGAAGTTGCATTTCACCTCAGGCTATCACCCAGAAGGTGATGGCCAGACCAAGCATACTAATCAGACATTAGAACAGTACCTCTGCATCTATTGCAACTATCAACAAGACAACAGGGCCCTGCTATTACCCCTCGCAGAGTTCGCCTATAACAATGCTCCCAGTGCCACCACTGGAATCTCACCTTTCTTTGCCAACAAAGGCTATCATCCCAATCTCACCATTCATCCTGAATGCGACCTCGCTTCATCATGAGCGCAAGACTTCATTGTTGACCTGGATGAGTTGCATCAGCAACTTCAAACCAACATCCTCGATGCTCAATAAATGTACCAATCCTCAGCTGATGCCAAACGACTTCCATCTCCAGACTTTGCCATTGGCAGTCTTGCATTTATCAAAGCCAAATTTTTCAGGACTACCCATCCTGCAAAAAAGCTAGCTGAGAAGTTTTTGGGTCCATTTGAAATCATTGCACGTCCCGGTACTCACTCTGTTACTCTGAAACTCCCAGGCTACATGAATGCAGTACATCCTGTATTCCACGTTTCAATGCTTGAGCCAGCCACTCCTAATCCCATTCCTAATCACATTCAACCTCCTCCTCCCCCAGTCATAATCGACGGTGAACCCAAATTCGAGATATCCAAGATCCTGGACTCGAAAATCGACAATAGACGTATGGCATGTAGGCTGTTGTACTTAGTGCAGTGGGCAGGTTATGAGGGCACAGATGAAGAAACTTCATGGCTCCTTGCAACAGAACTCAACCACGCTTCACAACTCGTTCAAGACTTTCACAAGTAGTATCCAGATAAACCTAGACCATTACCCATTCCATAAGCACCTCACAATTTCTCTTCCGTTCACTCTCGCCCATTCCATTCATTATCACTCTCGCATTTCAGTTCCGTTCTCTCTGTCTTCAAGTTCAAAAAAAAAAAACCTCAATTCCGATTCACTCATTCAACTTGCAATTCAGCTTCTTCTTTCCGTTTTCAAGTTTAACTTCAGTTTCGATTCCATCATTCCTTGTTTCAATTCAACTCAATTCCAAACTTCAATTCACATTCAAGTCAAATATATATTTAAATCCCATAGTCCAACTCTATGTCTCCATTTCCATCCACATCATCAAAGTCATTCCTCAGATTTCTATTCCTGCTTATCCAGCCTTCCTAAGACCTATGTACCCTTGGCAGTTCAGACCCCCAGTCCCTGCTCTGTGGCTTCTGGTGCTATAACAACATCTGCAACTCGCTCACCTCACCTCACAATTGTCTGATTTCACCTCGCAATTCTTCATTAGTCATGCGACTCTCTGACACTTGGAACTTGTGTTCCAACAGCTCCTTTCGATGTTCTTCGACGGACCATTGCAATTCCAGAAGGGTGGCGGTCATCGTAATGACCAGCAAAGGGGAAGGAGGCACAGAAGGCATGACTCTGAGAGGTGGTGCAACCGCAGGGGGCGGTGGTGGTGGAGGTGTAGGGGATGGCGCAGGTGGTGGAGGGGGAGGTGGTGGAGGGGCTGGTGATGGCGATAACATGGTGATCTGTGGCATCTGTGCCACAGCAGGTGCAGGGGACGACTCCTGAGGAGGGTTGGGAAGTGGAGGAGGTGGTGAAGAATGGGAGTCAGGAAGGAAAAGGGGGGTACGCACTCTGGTTTCCAACCTCGACCTTTTTGAGGGACCCATACCATCATCTTCATCCAGCATACCTTCCCTCGCTTGCTTTTCAGGCCTCAGACTTCCCTCATCCTCAGGATTCCACTCCCTAACCTTCCCTTTGCCTTTCCTCTTGCTCGTACCTTGACCTCTCTCATTTATACTACACCCCACTCCTCTCTCACTACACCACACACACGCACCCAAGTCTAAGTCAAGATCCCACTTCCTCAGGGTGTACGGTCATCCTGCTCACCCAACTTTGCTTTTCGATAGAAGATGCCATTTGCGTCGCCCACGTCATATCTCATCTGAAGACGGGCATACTGCAAAAGACAAATCAGTAACAAATCAATTCCAAGACAATGTCTTACTCACCTTTGCACTTTTCGAATGTGCCCCTTTGATCCAAGGTTCTCGTACATCTATGTGGTCTTGCACAAGTAGCGCCTGACTGCGCTCGATGGTGGACAATGACAGAGATGGCATGACAGCGGGGAGGTTATTTCCACCTCGGAGATAGGTGGCAATTGGAGAGGGGTTGAGACCCATGAGCTTCTGCACATAGGCAGGGTTGACGTAGTATCCTTCCATTGGCGATGTCGACGATAGTTACCCCCCAAACCCCCTTACAACTTCTCTTATATGCACTCGCACTTTTGGACTCCAACAGGGCCACCATTCTAGAACTTCATTTCTGTGGCCTCGTCGGACTCAGCCATAAGGGGGGGGTACTGTCAGGAACCATATGCCGGCAAGCTGATTATTCAATTCAGCCCACTCAGCCCAACTCTGCTCTCGCTCGCTATTCAACATTATGCCCTCAGCCCACAGACTATATGCACCTCGTGTATCCGTCTTGGCATCACGTGCTCCTGTCAATTTGCTCCACTCATTTACGTCACACTCCACATGCTCGCTTTTCCATTCCGTCCTCATTTACGTTTAATATCTTTCATTATATTTCATTTCATTTTCATCTGTTTGCAATTCTGTTCACTCCTTTATATCCAATCTCCTATTATGTTCCTTAGGGTAACTTCATTGGGAATCTGAGTGACATGTCACTCAACAATGTCATGGAGGAGATCATTATTTGGGACGTAGTATTTCTGTTTCTCACTTTTCATGTTCCTTGGCTTTCTCATTCTATTATAGGAATCCCTTCGACTCCTAATAGATTAGAAAGTAGTATAAAAGATCTTGTACTATTAGTTCAGTCTTCAGTCAGAAAATCAATCTTGATTTTGACTAAGTTCCTCTGTTCACTTCCGTCTCTCTTTGCTTTTACAAAATTTGGGGACCATGCGGTCAAAGTGGGCGCAATGCAATATGTTGAAGCCAACCCCAATCCGAACCTCGCCAATTTTCTCGCCTTTGGGAGATTTAATAATATACGATTACATCTTTATCATCATCGTAACAGAACCCGTCAACCCATGGGTTTTTTCCCACAGGTCGATGGGTGTCAGGTGCATGCCGCACCCACACACACCATGGGTGCATAGGACGTATGACATGAATGCGCCATATATGCGTGCAACATATGACACAAACACCCCATACACATGTGCGATGTAAGACATGAACACACCGTACACGCATGTGACATACAACACAAATGCACCGCACACGTGTGTGTCATACACATGAGTGTAAGGCGCATTGGTGTCAGCGCGTATGCATATGGTGCATTGGTGTCGGCATATGCACATGTGGCGCGTTGGTATTGGCACGTTAGTGTCAGCGTGTGCATGTGTGGCACATTGGTGTCAGCGCATGCACATGTGGCGTGTTGGTGTTGGCACATTCCATATGCGGTCGTGTTGTACGTGTGTACATGCGGCATGTGCGTGTCGTATGTGCATACATAGTTGAGGCGGCGGGTTGGGCCGGGTCATGGGTGCTCTCAGCTTGACCCACACCCAAACCCAAGGGCACCCGACCCAGTGACCCATGTGGGTTACTCTAACCTGTGCTATTCCCTAGCTGAAACTCTCGGCATCCTCCTGAGCCATCTTCTTTTTGAAATCAGTGGTCACATGGAAGGTAGGGTGCAACACATGAATACATTAAAGCCAGCCATATCTGTTCTATCTATTGGACTTGGCCAATACCCCATTAGCATCGTGAAGTCATTACTTTTTCATTAGTACTCAGCCCATGCAACCTCGGCACTTTTGGTGCTTAACATGTAAAATGAAAGAGTTATTATAGGAAATATTTCTGCACTGAGTATACTGTATAAGCAGGACTTGATTCAAACTTATTGCTTTTGCAGTAATATATTTGGAGTATAACTTGAAACACTAGATAATATTGACTTTAGCTATCATATTATAAGTAATAAAAAGAATAAGAGTGAAGAATCATGTAAAAAGTGCATATACATGAGCAGTCGAGAGGGTATAAGAGATAAGTTAATGTATTCAATATCAAGAGTATGGAATGTTATATAGCAATTTGAATGTATTGTGAGCTTAATATCTGTTATAAATGACAATAAGGGATAGGGAGTGAGATTCTTGCATTACTTGTGGCATGAGTCAGATATTAAACCAAATAGGAAAGATGGTAAGAGTAAGGATATACATGAAAAAGGGAGAGTAAGGAGTTCCTAAAACTCCTCCAAGGTTCAATGGAATCACTAAAAAAGGAGACTTGTATCAGGCATTGGAAATGCCTATGATACCATCAGGAATTGGTCAAGTCCTAGAGACCAATCAGGGTGGCTTGGCTTCAATGTACTCATGTGTTGCACCATACCTTCCATGCATGCCTGTCAAGTGCACGTACCAAGGCCCAGAAGTTTGGCAGTGCTGACCAAGTACGCAGCCAGTAACCAAGCCACATACTTAATACGCGGTTCTCGGCTTGGCACATCCCTCATTACCATTCCTTATCCCCATTCCTTGTCCACCTTATCCTACTCACCAATCCAATAATCCTACCCATTCCACTCCTTGTTCCTTGACCCATCTCACCTTGGGACATCCTGTCCTTGTTTTATCCACAGCTACAACACTGTTGTCTTATGGTCTGGCACTCCCTATTGTTCTGTCCTCCACTACATTTCTATTATTCTATCTTTTATTGTTCTATCCCTGTTTTACATTCTTTCATTATAAATTTACTTGTTCTGGACAATAACCACATGCCCTGCATACCTTGTTGTCTCACATTCCTTATTACACATGTCACTTATTAAACCTATATAAGTAGGATGTGCATGTACATATTTCCCCATTCTGGGTATTGACTAGGCTTAGGCCCTTCTACCTTCTTCCCCCCTGGTAATTCCTCAACTCGGGCCGGCATCATCGGCATCCCCCCAAGTATCCTGTCTGTTGCAAATCAGTGGCATGCATGGCAAGTAGGGCACAATGCACGAGTACATTGAAGCCAATGCCACTACTCTTGGCCTGCAGGACTTGGCCATTGTCCACCTGACCTTTTGGCAGTCCCGAAGTTTGTCAGTTTCTGAAGCCTGACAGTGCTACTGATTTCTGAGAGAAGGGGTACCTGTGAAGGTGCTGAGGGTGCCAGCCTAAGGGAGGACTTCAGATAGGAGGAAAGAGAGAACAAGGAGGCCTATGCCAAGTTGACATCCAGAATAAGGAACCGTTTACATACATGTGCTACTTATATAGATTAAGGAGCAAGATGTGGAATAAGGAATGAAGAACAACAAGGTATGTAGAGCATGTGGAGGCATTGTCTACAATGATTAAGAATAGAATGAAAGAATGTAAAAGAGAATAGAATAATAAAAGATAGGATAATAGGAATGTGGCCAAGGATAGGACAATAGGAAGTGGCTGACTATAAAATAATAGGGTCATGGCCGAGGATAAAACAAGGACAGGATGTCCCAAGGTGAGGTGGGCTGAGGAATAAGGAGTAGGCAGGGTGGGATTAATGGATGATGAATGAGGAAGGAGTAGATAAGCAATGGTAGATGTGCTGAGTCGAGACCAGCATACCAAGTGACTTGCATGCAGCTTTGTCACTTGCGTATGGACATAGACTGATTGCTTGGTTGGCAGTGCCAAGTTACCAGACACTCGGTACATGTACTTGACAATTTGGCAATGGAGACCTCATTGGCAAGATTTTAACACACATATATTTGAGTTGAGTCCTGCCAGCATTAATATTATACTGTAAGAAGCCACTTAGGACTCTTAATTCAAATATTAATTACTACAAGTAATTCACTCTTAGGTGATCAGTCAAATATTATTTATTTATTTATTGTTAGCTGGTTATTACAGTTTTAGTGTAATCTGTTGATGGAAATGTTTGAATATTACAAATACATAGTTCTTATTGAAAACATTGGAAGAAAACCTTTAGAGAAATAATCTAGACAATCTCCAACAGTTGGCATTACCAACTTCTTATCCATAATCCTGAGATCTTGACTGATATAACATGCATCTTTAGTGACTTAGTTATCTATTCCAAGTGCCTAACGGCCATAGACAACATGGTTCCAAAATGTTTTCCATGGTCAAGGCATATTTTGAGTAATTTATGTGCTTCTTTTTTCTGCCTTATGGATGTGAATTCGAAGACCCATTTCCAGACTGCCATCTTTGGAGGTCTACCTCGCCTGGCATAGGAAGAGCAATATCAAACACCGCATGTCGCTCGGAAATACTGTGATATGCTGACTAGTATTTTTCACAATCAAATAAAATCAACAGGAGGGAAGAAAAAACATGCATTGGCAATGTTATCCATGTATGGTCTCGCACCGCGTGTGGTGCAGCCACCTCATTTGTAATCTAGTAATAAATTTAGGTTTACACCGGTTTGCAGTACGTAAGGTGTGCGCCAAATTGCACACACATTTGCATGGGCAAAAAGAGAACTGCAATTACTCAGTCAAATTGTAGCCATTCTGTCTGAAAATCAAAATATAACTTCTTCAACCCAATGTGGAGAGCATGGCAATGTAAAATCCATCTAAATTTGCCATAATAAAAATTGTTTTTCAGGCAGTTGGCCCTGATCAACCCCAGCTGCAGAACAGCTGTAGCAACACCAAATCAATTCAGACTTGTTAGATATTTTGCAGTAATATAATATACATATAGATGGAGGGCACCAACTACTTCTTAGTATATCAAAGTCCATTAGAATATTTTATATACTGTACTACAGTTGAGACAAGTAGTTTCTGCTTAATTATTGTTCTAGAGCCCTACAAACACAGTTCATTGCAAAAATATGATATTAAATTAACTATATTTTGCTCCTCTGTAGTTAATACCTCATCACACTCTGTAGTCTATCATGCCTGGGCATGGGAGATGGTGCGAGAGAGGTTATACACCGCTGAGATCAGCATGACGTGTGTGAACTTTTGTACCATGCTTCCAATATGAATTGCATCAACGGATGATGTTCTCATGACCATGAAGCGATGCCGCATGTAGTGTCCCACCAAAATTTGAATCAGCTTCATATCTATTCACATCTGAACCACCTTCCAAGAGAGTTTCGGTCACTTTTCTCAATCCAGCCAAGGCCGAGTAATACAGAGGAGCGTGTCGGCACCCATACGGATTGTCAGCATCCGAATTGTAAAATATCACCCAGTTTACATCTGGTTTTGCTAATGTACTTGGTGCCTGAGCAGCAGGCTGTCTTATTGAAGAGTCTCACAAAGCCCCTGATCGAAGGGCCCTTCAGATGCCTATGAATAACAGGCCGCAGGATGTTTTCCCGGTGTTGTAAGTGCATCATTATATTATGGCACTCCGAGGCATTTTGAAAGAATTCATTGATTTTCCAAACCTGGTACCTGATGACTAGATTCCCCCACCACTGCCAGTATTTGAGCAGGCGGCACAAGCCATCATCATGACTTTGGATGCAATGACTAGATACAAGATTGTTCAGGAGGTAGTAAGTCCATGCTGGATTCACTACTAGCATGTACTTCCGCATGGCCTCTGCTGCATCGGTGACGATCGGGCTGAATGCATCTCTTACAGGCAGCAAAAACGGCACTGTCAGAGTCACCGTCAATGGAACCCCCTTTCCCGTCAAACTCACTGGCACAACCCCCAAAACCTATCCTGTTGGCACTGTCAATGTGACCGCTCCCAGCTATGTGAAGGTGGGGGAGGGTGCCAAAAGTGATGACACCAAAGGACACAAGGGAGCTCCTGCTCATCGCAGCCAACAATCACAACCGAAGGATAGCATGTCTTAAGATCATCTGCACTTCAGTAAGCAACCACGAGGATGTTCAGTTAGATCTTGCCCAAGCCATTGGCTTCCAGTACTCAGTGATTCCCTCGGAGGTTTTAGAGGCAATTTACACAGACCCACACGGCTGTTGGCGCCAACTGGTCCTACCATGGTAAAGTACTCTTCCTGCGCTAATGGTGAGTTTACTTGCACATTTTGACTCTGGAGAACTCATGGAGTTGATGCAATTCATATTGGAAGCATGGTGCAAAAGTTCACACACATCATGCTGATCTCAGCGGTGTATAACCTCTCTCGCACCATCTCCCATGCCCAGGCATGATAGACTACAGAGTGTGATGAGGTATTAACTACAGAGGAGCAAAATATAGTTAATTTAATATCATATTTTTGCAATGAACTGTGTTTGTAGGGCTCTAGAACAATAATTAAGCAGAAACTACTTGTCTCAACTGTAGTACAGTATATAAAATATTCTAATGGACTTTGATATACTAAGAAGTAGTTGGTGCCCTCCATCTATATGTATATTATATTACTGCAAAATATCTAACAAGTCTGAATTGATTTGGTGTTGCTACAGCTGTTCTGCAGCTGGGGTTGATCAGGGCCAACTGCCTGAAAAACAATTTTTATTATGGCAAATTTAGATGGATTTTACATTGCCATGCTCTCCACATTGGGTTGAAGAAGTTATATTTTGATTTTCAGACAGAATGGCTACAATTTGACTGAGTAATTGCAGTTCTCTTTTTGCCCATGCAAATGTGTGTGCAATTTGGCGCACACCTTACGTACTGCAAACTGGTGTAATGTCGGGTTGGCCCATGTGCTCGTGTCACGCAGTGCACTTCTGATTGAGCCATGTGCTGTGCAAGTTAGGGGAAATTGTTGGCACCCGCGCTATCTCACTCACAAGCAGGGAAGTGGCATACTGAGCCGAACTCAGATCAGACAACATCGGCTGTTGACGATTGGTAAGTCGCTGAATTAGTAACGAAAAGCCGAGATTAAGCGTACCCCCTCGAGTTGAAAGAAAGAGGTAGGGGCCTCTTTGAGGTGAAGACAGTACTGATGCGGCTTGCGAGTGCGGTTAGGCTGCGTGCATATTCGTCTAGTGAAAGCACGGAACTAACTGGAACCAGTGTTGATCGCAGGTTTGACGCTTGCTTTACACGCTTGGTTTACATAATATTCATCGCATGTGATTACCACTATGGCATAAAGGGACAAAGTAACTCTCTCCACGGTTCATCGGTATGAATCTAACCGCTAGCCATCAAGCAATTCAGGCGGTAGATACAAAATCCATTCTGGTATCTGTTGCTGGTGGCTTGGTAGGCCTTATTTTCTCTTCTTTGACGATCAAAATCGTTGCACTCATGATGCACACCTTGAGGCGTCCCACTTCATCTGCAATAGATATGAACCCAGAGGTCGATTTGCAATTCTATCCTCAATTTTGGGACCTCCCATTTTGATCTCACTTGTGTTGTATCCTTCAAACAGACTTTCTGCCATGATACTCCTGAGATCCTATGCTATCCACATCGGAAGCCTAATCGCTTCGGTTGTGTTATATCGACTGTCCCCATATCACCCATTAGCAGACTTTCCAGGTCCCGTTGTCTGCAAGATCACCAGGCTTTGGGCGCTATATGTGGTCCTGACAGGGAATCAGCACCGCTATTACAAGTCCCTCCATGCGCGTTATGGGACGCATGTCCGCACAGGTAAGGCAATTAATTAGAATATTTGAGTTCAAATGTCCAGGCTTTTCAGGTCCAAACCATGTCCATATCAATGATGCTACTGCGCTCCCGACCGTTATGGGGATAAAAAATTTTAGAAGGGGCGAACGTGAGTTCAACTGTATGCACCAAATTTCTACCACATACTCAATTTGATCCAGGTTATAACGTCACGACATTTCATGGCGCTCCTGGAAGTCTTGTTTCAGTGATAGACCCACAAGAGCATGCCCAGCGCCGTAAAATATGGGATCGGAGCTTGAATACGAGCGCGCTACAAGGCTATAAAGACATGCTTTCCGCACGTATCAATCAACTTGTTCGACAGCTTGACAAACGATGCGGCTCAGAGATAGACCTTGCTTCATGGCTTTCATGTCTCTCGTATGTCATCTTTCACCTGAACGATCTTTGACTCCTAATGTACTTTCGCTACTTCAGATTTGATTTCATGGGTGACTTAGCGTAAATTGCAAAATTTCAAAATTCGTATACATTTTAATTTGGTCTGAGTAGATTCGGAGGCGCCTTCCATCTCTTGGAACAGGCTTCCGATATCGAAGGCTACATGACTTTATCAAAGTTATCCATGAGGTTTGTATTTCGTTCTTTTGAATACATTTACTTTATTTTCTTCAAATATTAGGTTCCACGAGATGGTGGGAGCCATTCCTTGGATCAAACCTTGGACCTCGATATTCCCTGGTGCACACGCAGTGAATCGCTTTCGAAAGTTTTCTACAAACAGCGTTCTAGCTAGAATGTCACAGGGGTCTTCAACGAAAGATATCTTCTATTACTTGGTGAGATGATTAATACCTGATATCGTGAAGATATTATTGATTCTTTCTTGCAAACGAAGCTTGATGAAGAAGGGATTGGTAATGGGCCCCCATCTCTACCGACACTGATATTGGAATCTGGGTTGGCAATCGTTGCTGGTAAACAAATTAATTCTTATAAGTCTCAATCCCTGATGTTGACGATGTCAACAGGTTCAGATACCACTGGAACCGCTCTTTCCAACTTATTCTTTTATCTATTGTCCAACCCCGATATTTTAGCTCGTCTCGAAAGAGAGGTTGATAATAGATTTCCACCCGGAGCGGATGTTTTCTCGTCCAATGCTGCTGTGGAAATGAAACTCCTGAATGCAGTGATGTGAGTGTTTCCAGGCGGTCTGTTGGTTTTTCTTTTAGACTAACTATGAATTCTTCTTTAGAAATGAAACACTAAGGCTTCAGCCTGCTGTTCCGACTGGCGTGCAGCGTGTTCTACCACTGGGTGTTGGCGGTTTGAATGTGGCAGGAAGGTCAGTTTGCTCGTTTGATCCTAGAACGTCTTTTGTTAAGTTTTACCGATGATAGGTGGATTCCAGAGTTCACTACTGTCCAAATATCTGCTTATAGCGGTGTGTTCCACGTTGACCCCTAGCTGTACATTGTTTATACTCATTATTATGTTACGTTTCTTCAAAGTCCACCGAGACCCACGGTACTTCTACCCTGACCCAGAAATGTTTCGTCCCGACCGTTGGCT
>QLPG01000049.1:0-12409 GCA_003314385.1 Gomphus sp. MG54 | reverse complement strand
ACACCACTGAAAAAAAAAAAATAAATAAATAAAAAAAAATCTTGTACATCTTAAACAATTGCACTGCAATACCCTGAACCAAGGCAGGTGGCAGCTAATTAGGAGGGGAGGTAAATCAACCTGTCTATCATGTTTCAATGCTCAAGCCAGCTTCTCCCAACACCATTCCTAATCCCATTCAACTGCCTCTGGGTCCAGTTTTAATTCACCGTGAAACAGAATTTGAAATATCTGAAGTACTGGACTCCAAAATCGATAACAGGCACAAGGCTCACACAATGTTGTATTTGGAATGGTGGGCAGGATACAAGAGCACAGATGATGGTGACTGATGTTAACAATGCATCTGAAATCTGTTCACGTTTACATTTCAATTCATTCCACTCCCATTTCATTGCTTTTCTCTTCCACTTATTCAAATTCAACTTCAACTTGTTTCTTCAAAAGAAATTCCAATTTATTTCAAATTCAAGTTCAATTACCTTTTTTCAACAATTTCAATTACAAAGTTCCTTCCATGTTATAACCCAATTTCTGAACACTCCCCATCTTCTCTATCATCCCAAGCCTCATTACCAGGCTGACCTGGTCCTATCCAATCTCCCCAGGTCCCTTGCACTAGAGGTGGTTCTTGAACCAGCCCTTTAAATACCCCTCAGTTTCTCCCTTGAAAAGTCAGAGCTTGAACCTGACCTCACAATTCTCCCAATTCCACCTGCACCTCAGACAACTCCCACCTCATATTAATTATCTCATAGTGAAGCTGTCCTATAGCTTGGGTCAACTCCTTGATCACAACAGTAAGGGAAAGGATCTACAGGGGCTGCACTCACATTAGGTGGAATGAAAATGGGAAGGTGGAGGGGGGGGGTGAGGGTAGTGGTGGTAAGGATACAGGTGAATGAACATGTTTTATAGAGACAGTGGCTTTCCAAGCCTCTGTCAGTTATGTGATGCTTGAGTATGATTGGGTACCTGATTCAGCATCAAAATACGATGTCAACTTGAGAATAGTAGGATTGGCAGAAATGATAAAGAGACTAGAATAATAGATTGTCATGTAGGAATAATGGTATTTCAATGATTGTACTGGTGTAAAACAATTTAACTGTCTTCTCAATGAATAACTGCCTTATAGGCACATGCACAGTTAATAAATTTTCTAATATAAATCCAACACTCATCATATCTTCTTTTGTAATTTCATGTAAAATAATAGAATAGTATGGCAAGTAATAACCTGCATTAGATGCTATAATAGCCTATTATAAACTTCATCTTTGCTTGATTTTGCTTCAGCCATTGTCACATGTGACCCCATGTGATGTGATGTGATGTGATGTGATGATTACATCTGCATGGACCTATCCACTGGTGTAACTCTAGGGTGGGAAGGCAATAGAACCTGAAAGACTACTGCAAAAAAATCAGGAAAAATAGTAGGAAAATAAAACACATGTTTCTCAAGGATGTAGTCAAAACTAGGGAAATTCATGGGTTCTGCCAACCTGCACAGGTCACCAGGTTGGGTCTCCTTGGGTTTGGGTGTGGGTCAAGCCAAGAGCACCCATGACCCAGGCCCAACCTGCAGTGTCAACTCTGACACAAATGCGATGTACATGTACGCACACATGCCAATACAAATGTGACATATGTATATATGCTTGCAATGCCACAAATGCACTGAATGTGCTGTATATACACACAATGAATATGCTGTACATGCATGCACCACATGTGTGCAGTTGCACCCACCTGATACCCATCGACTTATGGGAAAAAACCCTGGGTTGATGGGTTTGTGTTTCCCATAGGTCGGGTGTGGGTTGCCCACATTTAACCTGTAGGTGACCTATGCTATTCCCTAGTCAAAACAAGTGGTTGAAATGAGGGATTAATGATAAGATCAGCTCATTTTGATCATTTTGATGAATATATGTGCATTAGATGGCTTGAATTGATAGGGATCAAGTGTGAATTTGATTAAGGACATTGAAGTGGATTTTTTCAATCAATTGATCAGCTCAGATCTCAAAATTAGAGTAAATGTTCATAATTTTCAAAAAATAAGTGTATTTTGCTCATTCTAAACACTCTCCATCAAACATGGCAGACTGCCAGGATACTAAGTGTCAGGGGACAACCCATTTTCCAGACCAAATTGAAACTGAGAGCAGAGAACAGAGGGACATGGACCAAGGGGACCAATGGGCCAAGGAAGTGATCCTTAAGTCAGGCAAGCCAACCATGGTCCCATATAATGCCAAGCTGAGATACTGACAAAGTGGCTGGCTACTGGAGGGTTGGGTTTGTATACCTTAGGGTCCAATTGAGGAGTACCCCATGTTGAAGAAGCAAGATTCAGGCAAAAGGTATATAGAGTATAGACTCACTGACAAGGGGCCTTAAGATTTCCTCTTAGGATTTCCCCCTTTTCAGGTGAGCCTCTGTTTTGGAACCTGGACAAGACGTTAAAGATATAACACTTCAGTCAAGTACTGTGTGAAGTGAAGTGAGATGAAGAAGAGTTTCAAACCCTGCTACAGTGCAACTCCAGAAATAATTTAATATTTATACCTTGGTCACAATCTGTGTAATAACTCTAGCAAGCTAATACAATGAGAGGGTGATGCATTTGTTAGCAGCAATGAATGAGACTATCAAAGTCTGTAGGTTCAGGACACTTAGGGGTCCAGAGATATTCCAATGAAAGGGAATGTGCTTAGAGGAAAGAGGAAGTAAGTGGACTGAATGGATTACCCAGTCAATGCACTCTAAAACGAGGGTGAGGCCGAGACAGAAATTACAGTGAAGTAATCTCAAGAGACAAAAGAGTCTTTAATCAGAGACTGATTAGAAACCCTCAGGGATAGAGATGCAATTGAACTGGACAATCAACAGAACAATCTCACTCTGTAGAATCAGTTTACTAAGCAGGACAATCAACTACTTAGGCTGAATCCAAGATACTAATACCAGACAATCAATGGTACTAATATATGAGAAATAATAATAATACTGGACAATCAATGGTATTAATATTATGTAAACCTAGTAGCAGGACAATCAAGTGCTGACTAAGAATTACTGAGTCACAATGTCAAGCTGACAAAGGTGATGAAGATGATGATATGAATTGATTGCTTCAAAGGGGGCAGGAAGGCCTCCTTTTATACTAATTTACAGGCTGATTAGTAAGCTAAGCATGTAATTTTACACCTTCCTAATAGGGAAAGTCTTCCAGAAACTGGTGGTCTGTGCATAGAAGGTCATGGAAGGTGCTGGAACCTTGTAGAAGTTCCTGGATCTAATTTGAGCTACTTTCCTTATTTGGTAATTAAAAAGGGCATTGTAGACCTGTTTTGAGCATGTGATTAAGGGAAGAGGCAGTGCTGAGACACTCTGGTGTCTCACCATAATATTTGTATGAGACAGGGCTGTCTCAGGCTAATATTTGGTGTGTTTCTATGGAGAAACCGGCAATCTGGCTCTGGGCTTGAATCTGGTTACAGCCCGATTATATAAAGAGCGGAGCTTGAATTTCAGGTCAAACCTTTGGTGGTGATTAATAGAAGTTGTATTAGGGATAATGGAAGTATTAGGTAGTATTATGAGGCACCAGGAAGGTTGGAAAGGCCTTGAGGAGGAAGATTTGAAAGAAAATAAGGCCTATTAGCAAGCAAATGCCAATAATTTTGAGCTAAGGTGGTTGTACAATAGAGAACTTGTTGTTTTTGTACTTTTAGTCTTTTTATGCTGTTTTTGTACTTAGCTATCAACCACTTAAGAGATCTCCAACATATTAAGAGATCCCCAACAGCCCCCTCCTTCTTTTATACATAGACAGTATCTAAATACTTAGGATTTCTCCCTTGTCAGCTCTGTGTGACAGTCCACAGATGCTACAAGGGTTGCCCTAACACTAAGTAGGGAACAGCATGGGTCACCTATAGGTCAAATGTGGGTGACCTGTACCTGACCTATGAGAAATCCAAACCCATCAACCCATGGGTTTTTTCCCATGGGTTGATGGGTGTTAGGTGCGCACCGCATCCACATGTGCCATATGCAAGCACAATGTATGACACAAATGTGCTGTACATGCACGCAACATATGACACAAATGCACTGCATGCGTACGTGTCATACATGTGAGCGTAAGGTGTATTGGTGTCAGCATGTGCACATATGGCATATCAGTGTCGGGGCATTGGTGTCAGCGCATGCACGTACAGTGTGTTTGTGTCATACATATACATATGTGCTGCATGTGTGTCATACATGCGTATATAGTTGATGCAGCAGGTTGGGCCAGGTCATGGGTGCTCTTGGCTTGACCCACACCCAAACCCAAGGGCATCTGACCTGGTGACCCATGCAGGTTATCCTAACCCATGTGGGTTACCCTAACCCATGTGGGCTACCCTAACCAATGCTATTCCCTAACACTAAGGAGATGGCCATGTTTGCACACATTCCATGGTTTTGTAAGGATTCCTGCAGGATTATCTGATGATGCAATATAGTATAACTTGATATTCCTGATGGCAACCTGTTCATGTGTGTAATGATAATAAACATTGATATGTTTGGTACAATTGTTATTGATATTGCTTGAAGCAAATGCAATGGAAAATAGATTATAGGTGAAGATGGGGATTGGTGTTAGTTTGAGTTGAAAATCCTTTCTGAGCCTCACAAACCATACCCCTTCAGATGATGCAAATAATCCTGCCACTTAGTTGGTTTCCATTGATGAACAACTAACTAGACTTTGTTTCTTGCCCACAAAGTGAGTGCATTGTTAAATGTAATCACCTATCTACTAGTTGACTTTTAATCTGAAACATTGTCATGATTTCTCCAGTCCTCCTCTCTCTATTACTTGTTATTGGACTCTGCTACTCTGCCAGAATATATGTACAGTTCTTAGGTAAGTAGTTAAAGCTCAGTCTTGAGCTGGTCAATACACCAACAAGTATCATTGCTCATTTCCTCTTCCACTCCCAAGTATTGAAGTTCTTGTTGCTGACATTAGCTCAAGACTATCATATCCCTACAACACCCTATCATGGATGTTGAACTTCTACAACAATTTCTCACAGGCCTGCAGCAAAACAATGCAGACCTGACTGTAATGGTGAACAACCAGACATACCACCTTAATCAACACCTAGCAGCACTACAAGCCTAAACACCCCAGCTAACATCTACAACCACCTCCTCTATCCTATCAGCTGGCAAAATTGCAAGACCAGAACCATTGATGGCTCACTAGAGAAGAATGATATTTTCCTGTATGAGCTCTACCTGAACTTTAAGGATGATGTAGCATATTTTAAAGTGGACCATATGCAAAAGAACTGTTGGGTCATGATTTTATTCCCCTGCATTTGTGTTTTGCACTTGCATCTTTGGTTCTCTTTTGCGCTTTTCTCTTTTGCATGTGTGTTCTCTGGCGCTTAAAATAAGCGCCCATAACGACGCACCATTGTGCACCTTTGGGCCTTGTCTTTAGCATCCATATTGACAAGCCCCAAAGGTTAGTAGTTACTTTTTTATATACATGTCTTTAGCATCCATATTGACAAGCCCCAAAGGCACTTGTTGCTCTGTGTGTCAGTTATCAGTCTTATTAGACCTTCCCTGCCATCAAGAACTGCTTTGCCTTGTCCTATATGAAGGTGAAGTTTGAGGCTCAGTGGGAAAGCCATGTCATAAGGGAACTAGAAGCAGGAACATACAGCTACCAGAGTTGAGAGGAATTCTGTACTGAGCTGCTGATAACATTCCATGACCCAAATAAGAAAGTAATAGCTCAACAAAAGCTGGTACAGCTGAGACAAGGAGGAACCCAGCAACAGAGTTCTTTGTGGAGTTTGAGGAACACAGGTCACAGGCAGGGTATAACCATGAAGGATATGTTGCCTTGCTCAAAAGAAACCTGTCCCCACAGGTGGTGGAATGGATTTACACACTGGAGACCATTCCAACAATGTATGACAAGTGGAAGTTATATACCCTCCATTTTGACAACCAGTTGCATGAATACCAAGCAATGAAACAGGAGACTATAGGACTGAGGACATGGCAGACTCCAAGGAACCCACAATCTACTCCAGCTCAGCCACTCACTCTCCCACCCACTTTGAAACCACAACCCATGGAGATTGATCAGGCTCAAGGGATGTCAGTGAGCATGGTGATGTACTTCAACTTTAGAGAGCAAGGACACATAGCATGAAACTGTCCCAAACCTTGGGGTATACAGAAGGTTAGAGCAACAATGGATGGGTGGACAATAGAGGAGAAAAAAGAGTTGCTGAACATATTGAAAAAGGAGGATTTTCAGGAGGGGCAGGAGTGAAAAGGATGTCCTCCTTGCCCTGGATATCTGTAAACTACTTCACCCCACTAGCAGTTGAAGAAAGTGCAGAACCTGAACCTGAAATTATCCTAGAACAACCCTTGAAAGTTGAGAAGGAGAAGAAAGAGAAGAGGAAGCGAGAAGAGAAGGTGGTGATGGTAGAAGAGGTGGAGAAACCCAAAGAGGGAACAACAGAGTGGGTGTTGTGGAGGATAACAATCAGGGAAGGAAGTGTTGAGACAGTAGACACACAGCAGAAGGAAAGGAGAGGTGACATTAGAAGTAGTGGAAGCCATACAAGGGATGAGAAGAGAGGAAGGCATAGAAGCGGTCAAGGAACTTAAGGGAAGGAAACAGTAGATCAGACAAATCAACTAACCTTCAGTGATCCTAGACTGTGGGGAAACAGGGTGCTATATTAATAAAGGCTTTGCAAAATCAAAGTGTTTGCCAATGGAAAGACTCCCAAGATTACTACCCATCTACAATGTGGATAGAACCCACAATGAAGGAGGACCGATAACCCATACAGTGACCCTCAGAGTCAGGATCAAGAATTACTCAGTGGTCTTCCCCTTTGCAGTAACCAATACCAGAAAGACAGACCTCATTCTTGGCTTCAACTGGCTTCAGAAGCATAACCCAAATGTCAACTGAAGACAGAAGAGATGACATTTGACCAAGGTCCCTTGGAATGTGGGATGTCAAAAGCAGGTATAGAGGAGGATGATACAGGAGAAGAGGAGAGGAGGGAGACCATATATTCATCACCTGGATATATGCAGAGGAGGAGGAAGGCCATATAGCCAGGACATACTCACAGAAGCTGGCAGAGGAGGTATAGAAAGAGAAGAAGAAGAGGATGGTAAACGAAATGGTGCCAGTACACTACCTGGAAGAGTTTAGAGGGGTCTTCACAAAGGAGGGGTTTGACAATAATCTTCCCAAATGATGGTGGTGGGACCATGCAATTGAACTAAAGCCAGGGGCTGAACCATTCTCAAGCAAGGTGTACCCACTCAGTCTGGAGGAACAGAAGCAGCTAGATAAGTTTTTGGAAGAAAACCTGAAGTCAGGGAAGATCCAACCATCCAAGTCTCCCATTGCATTACCATTCTTCTTCATCAAAAAGAAAGATGGCAGCTTGAGACCAGTTCAGGAATACCAAAGGCTGAATCCAATGACAATCAAGAACTGCTATCCACTGCTACTGATTTCTGAAGTGATCCACAAACTACATCATGCATACATCTTCACTAAGCTGGACATTAGGTGGGGATACAATAATATCTGAATCAAAGAAGGAGATAAACACAAAGCAGCCTTTATTGCCAACTGAGGCCTCTTCTAACTACTGGTCATATTCTTTAGATTGATTAACTCTCTTGCAATGCTCCAGATGATGAATGACATCTTCCATGAATTGATCAATGAAGGATGCATCAGCACCTATATAGATGACATCATGATCTACTCGACAGACTTAGAAGAACACAGAAGGACCATCAAGTGTGTCTTGGCCCTGCTACAAGAACACAATCTATATCTCAAACCAGAGAAATGCAAGTTTGAGAAGGAGAAGGAGGAATATCTGGGATTGGTGGTGAGTGAAGGGAAGGTAGAGATGGACCCAGTGAAGGTAGAAGGAGTGAGCAGGTGGCCAGTGTTGAGATTATTTTGTTTTTGCGAGCGGTGTTGTGTATGTGCAGGTGCACATGATTGCAAACTTTATTTGGGGTACTACATAGTTGATGTAGTATTACATAGTCTGCTGGTTATTTGTTACCCAGCACTCCCAAGTCGGGTTTTCACCCTCCTCTCTGTCTTCATCCCCTTTGGATGGCTGAGAATTTCAACAGCCAGTTCCCAGGATGAAGGATGAATTGCAGCAATTCTTGGGTTTTGTTAATTTCTATCGTTGCTTCATACAAGGCTTTGCAAGCACTGCCAAACCACTACATGAACTAACAGGGAACAAGCCATGGAACTGGGGACCAGAACAGTTAATAAACTTCCAACTCCTCAAGGCAGCAGTAATGGCAACACCAATCCTAACCTTCCCAACAAATGAGGACCTATTGCAAGTGGAAACAGACAGTTCAGACTTTGCCAGTGGTGAAATCCTGTCACAAATGCAACAAGGAACCTAGAAACCAGTGGCCTACATGTCCAAGGCATTCAATGATGTAGAGAGGAATTATGATATACATGACAAGGAGATGCTAGCCATCATGCAGGCATTGGCAGAGTAGAGGCACTATCTGCAGGGGATGATGCAGCCATTTGAAATATAGATGTACCACAAGAACCTAGAATACTTCATGATGGCAAGAAAGTTGAACTGCTGCCAGGCCAGGTGGTCACTCGAATTGGCATACTATGATTTATTCCAAAGCAGCAACAAGGTCAACTCAACAAGAAGGCTGACCTCCTCTTGAGATGGGAAGACCATAAACAGGGAGTAGAAGGAGACAACACATGAGTCACAGTGTTGAAGCAAGAGTTCTTCTGAGAAATAACAGGAGAGAAGGGGAGAGCTCAGAGGAGAGGAGGAAGACCTGATGAAAAGGATCAGAAAGGCAAAGAACATAGAGAGCAAAGTCAAAGAGTGGGTAGAGAGTGGAGAGAAGGATTAGAAGGAAGAAGATATATACCAAAGAACAGAAAGCATTGGGAGGAAATCATTTATCTACACCATATATGCCCGCTGCAGGTCACACTAGAAGGTTCAAGACAACAGAACTCATCCTCAGGAACTACTGGTGACCAAGGATACATGCAGATGTGAGAATGTATGTGGATGGGTGCAGCAAGTGTCAACAAACAAGACATTCCCAGCAAAACCAAGGGGGACTCTAGCTCAAAATACAATTCCAACAAGGATTTGGAAGTACATATCAGTGGGCCTCATTATCCAATTACCCCAAAGCCTGGGATATGATGCAATTATAGTAGTGGTAGATAGACTGTCTAAACAAATTAGATTGGCACCGAAAAATGGAGAGGTTACATCAGAAGGGATTGCAAGGATCTTCAGAGATACAGTGTGGAGAGACTTTGGACTCCCAGAGGTGGTGATCAGTGACAGGGACTCTCAATTCATCTCAAAGGTCACAAAAGACCTATACTAACTGCTAGGGATAAAGATGAACCCTTCAACTGCCAATCATCCCCAGACAGATGGACAAACAGAACACATCAACCAAGAGGTGGAGCAGTATCTGCAGCTTTTTGTCAACCATCAGCAGGATGACTGGGTGGAATGGTTGCCATTGGCAGAGTTCAGCTATAATGACAAGATCCAGGTGTCGACAGGGTACTCTCCATTGTACTTAAACTATGGACAGCATCCAGGGAATTCCACAGAGCCACAACAGGAGATAGAAAGAGAGGTGGCAAGTGTGTTTGAAAGAAGAATGAAGAAAATAAGAGAGGAAGGAGAAGCAGTACTAGAAAAGGTGGCATCAGATATAAAGAAGTATTATGACAAAGGAAGGTAAGACATACTACAATATCAAGTAGGGGATAAGGTTGACTTAGAAGGCCTTAATGTCACCACCAACTGACCCTCAAAAAGACTAGAAGAGAGATGTTATGGCCCATTCCTAATTGTGACAAGGTGGGAGAACATGCTTAAAAACTGTGACTACCCCCCAATTGGAAGAACATCTATCCTGTGTTTAATACTGTCCTGTTATGTCCTGCCTGGTTGCCCACATCCTCCATACAATAAAATCCGATACCCCCTCTACCAGTGATGACACCAAAAGGAGTAGAGTATGAAGTAGAAGAAGTTCTGGACTCCAGAATGCATAGGGGAGTAGTGAAGTGGGCTAGGTACCCCAGAGAAGAGAATTTGTAGGTGCCAGAGAAAAATAATGGAGTTGCCATGCATGCTAGCATGATGAAAAAAGGACCTATAATCATTGTGCACGTTGGTGAAATGAGAAGACAATCCATGGATAGCAGAGAGCTCCATAAGTTCCCAGTCCAGGAAAGTCGATACACATGCCTGTGCAATAAGAAAACTAACTACCTAGTCTGCGACCCTTGCCTTACCTTCTTCTTGTAAAAAGGATTCCCAACCAGTTCAGTATGCAGGATCCAAACCTCTCCTCCAAGGAATGATCCAACTTAAATCAGTCTCATCTGGACTACCAAAAAAATATGATAATGTTTTAGCTAGCCATTTAAGAGTGAATTACCTCCAAGTAATTAACTCTTAAATTATCAAGCTCTTCAAGCCCAAGGAAAACCTCCAAAAACACTTATATTTTTCACTTATTTCTATTTTGGACACACAAGGACCCACCGCCAGGTGCCAAACAATTACACATGGAAAATGGCACCGAACTGCTGGCTCAAGCTCTCAAGATTAAATTGTACAACAAATTCCTGGGTTTATATAATAACTATTACATATAAGGTCAGCCCAGGAGCACAGCTCACTTACTATTAATATTTTATGACTTGACCAGTCACTAGAGAATAGCATGGGTTCAGCCAACCCACACGGGTCACCAGGTCAGGTGCCCTTGGGTTTGGGTGCAGGTCAAGCCAAGAGCACTTGTGACCTGGCCCAACCTGGTGCATCAACCATGTATGCATGTATGTGCACATGTATGACACCCAACCCAGCACTTGCTCCTGTCGTATGTGTGTGCATACAATACACACAAACATATGACATACATACGACACACATGTGCATATATACGCATGCACCACATACGCATATGACACATGTTCCACACATGCATGACACACATGTGCCAACACCAATGAGCCATACGTGCACACGTACAATGTGTTCATATTGGCATGGACGTATACAGTGCATTCACACATGCACATACAACACATCCATATTGGCATGTTCAAGTCAGTGCATACACATACAGCATGTTTGTGTCGGCATATGTATGTATAGCACATTTGTGTTGGTGCAAATGTGATGTATGACATGAATGTGCTACAGGTGTGCAGGTGCGGCATGCACCCGACACCTATCGACCTGTAGGAAAAAACCCATGGGTTGATGGGTTTGTGTTTTCCATGGGTCGGGTGCAGGTCACCCACATTTGACCTGTGGGCGACCCATGCCATTCCCTACCAGTCACAAGTCTGCAAGCCATAGGAATATGACTCATTAGTGACTACAGGGTGACTCGTAACTGCCACAGCCTTCTAGGACTTTCCATTCTTTTCCACACCCTTCCACTAATTACAGGAATTTCTTGCCTTATCAGGGAGTTATATAATCTGCTTAGAATTAGTATATATAAAGACTAGTTCTGTGGCATAAAAAGTAACTTTAATCAATCTTACTCTTAGCCATAATCCATTGGATTATCTCATGCAGCAAGCACCCTTAGGTACATTGGTCTGAAGACCAGTGCCAAATCAACAGGTCCAAACACTTGTTGACAGAGGTTTATTCTGAAGAGTAAATCTCAAACCCATCTATCAAAGTGGAAGGTTTCTCAGCTAAAAACATAAAGGTATGCAAAAACATAGTAAGGTAGAAGACAAACAGTTTCCGCTACATCATGTGACTGTGACAATGTCACGGTCATAGTGCAAAAATTTTCATTGTCAAAATTTTTTTTGAAAAAAAATTGTATTCTGCTATAGAAGATGGCAATTTTTTTGGAAAAATAATTGTGCTATACTATACAATATGAGCCCTGTCCAACTCAGCTAGAATAGTATCTGGCATGTTGCCAGATTCTTGTGTAAAATGGTGGATATGACACTTGAGTCATGTGACCTTAGTGGAATCCATATGTCATCTATCTTATCTGTGGGAATGTCTTTCTATATATGGAATATTGCCTTATATGGGTGCTTATGTCAGCGCAAAAAAAACTATTACCAGTGGGAATAAATTTCTATATATGGAATATTTCCTTATATAGGTGATTGCATTAGCACAAAAATTTTGTGACCAAAAATTTTTTGACAGTGTCAGACTGCTTAAAACATGTGATTATGAATTTTGGGAAGATGTTTGAAAGTTTGGATATACTACATTTGCAATAG
>QLPG01000047.1:22187-32294 GCA_003314385.1 Gomphus sp. MG54 | reverse complement strand
TGGCGCGCAATGGATGAGCGCGACCAAAAGAATGAGGATACAAATTTTCGAAATCAAGAGAGGTAGGTTCTGGTGGGAGTCTCTGTGTAGCGGATGATATTGGTGGGAAGTTGTCCTCGGCATTATTGGTAGCTGGCAGCAATGGCGTAGTCTCGCTAGCCATCACGGACGGCGCCTCAGTGGTTTTTACATAATTAAACAAATAAGGAAATATTCATTTACGACTCCACAATCCAGCTGGTCCCACAACCCGCCCAAATAGATTGTACACTACTACCTCTCTGATCGGCACCCGAAAGAGGCCAGATAATAACTGGTAAATGGGCATCGACGGTGTGCTCAAGCCCAAAGTTACCGTGTTCATTCCAACCGCAAGCCCACACTTCTCGTGCTTCTTCTACTCTGGGGAATCCCTGAACTCCGTCGGATCTACTAACCAGGACAAGTACATGCTCACTTCCACAGGCAATGTCAACCAGTCGGCGTTCATCAGGTTTGAAAGGGAATTGAATAGCTCCTAAACCAGGCGTTGAGGTGGAGCGACCAAGCTGTCCTTTGTCGCCAAAACCTGTAGCCTGAATCTCCCACTCTGGATGATCTAGGCTGGGGTTTCCATTTCCGTTTTGGATTGTGAGATAGGTCCCATTCCACGTACATCCAACATCTTTAATCGTTCTAGATATATCATCCAATCCAGCTAGCTGTCCTTTTCTGTTCGAGCCCAGACCCGTGATACGCCCAGAATGGTGAAGGAACACAGAGTGATGACTTCCCAGCGCACTTTTCACCACTGGATCTTTAGCTTCGGGAATGGGACCCTTTCGATTCACGGATAGAATGCATGGATAAGAACTGAACGGACTGACACGAGTTGTTTTTTCAAATTTCAGGCGAGGTGAGGATGGCAAGCTGCCAAGTTGCTGGTGTCGGGTAGCACCCCATCCAACGACTATTTGTTCTTCGCCATCCTGGAGAAAGAGTTGCATTGTAGCAATTACATGATGTAGGCCAGCCGCGAGGTTGGTGATGTGAAAGCCCGAGAGAGTATTTGGGTAAACCGTCTCGAGAATTTTGTCCAAAGCCACCCGGCGAGGTTCAGGGGTATATTTCAATTCTGCGGGAGTAAGACCAATCCCTAAATCGCCATGGTCGTTATTTCCCATCGCGATGACTATATCCCTCGAATGTCGCAGCACTTGGTGTTTTGGGCGGAAGACAATGAATGTAGATTCCCAAGCTGCAGCAATTTCAGAAACGGTGTAGATGTCTTCGTCTATGTTAGCGGCACCCATTATTGTATGGTCTAGCCGCCAGAAAATTGAAGATCGACAAGTTCTGGACCCAGATGGAACGAAATCTGGTCCTAATTGGCCTTTGAGACCGTTTCCACATCCCCAAAGTTGGCGTACTGGTGCATGACTCTCCCCACTCGGATGCTCGAGCTCAACTAACAGGAGAGTATGGTTAGCTCCACAGGCTATGGAATGAACTCTGTCTCCCGGAAGCTGATATTTAGGGGTAGAGGTGTGGTGTTGAGCAAATACACAAGGTTGAAATACATGAGAGTCATCATAGGTCTCATTTGCTAGCTGACCATGAGCATTTGAGCCTGCAGCAAGGACTCGGAGATGAGGCATTACGTAACCTCAGTATTCGAGTCTATTCCTTGAAAATAATACAGACCAATCGTAGAACGATGTAAAATTTTTGAAAAAGAGAAATGAAATCAGAGTGTATTCAGGACAGCGAACTCGATTACGAGGAGCAGGAGAAAGACACTGACAAACAAGCTAACGTCGTTCATAAACATGGTTGTGTCCACTTTAGCACTGTTTTATGGAGAAGTTGCAATATATAGGCCTTCTCCTCTTTGGAATTTCCTGCCTCTCAGTCAGGTGTCGGAAGAGTAAACGCAGAATATAGATTCCCGCCAGCCACAGTGGAACTTGAGCTACTTACAAAAACCATAGCTAATGAGGATGCGCGCTAATGGTAGAGGTTCTTGAAAAGAAACGCCTCCATGCTGTTCTGTCGCTGCTCACGGGTATCCTCTCAGCGAATAACAGGAAATGTTCAATAAGAGAATCGGGAAGCTCCGATAGAATGAGGAACACCCATCTTCTGATCATGATACGTGGAATGGATCAATTGTGGTCGTATAGGAGGGAACAAGAGAGACTCTATTCAAGGCAAACATGAACGTCGATTACATTACAGAGGAGATCAGGTCAATATCGATTCTCTTTCCCGAAATACGAGCACAGAGCTTAAACGTGAGGTTTTAGCAACCACAGAGGCGTTGGAGTACGAGGTCATCTATCGTGAAAGCTTGTGAATACCATGTCTGCCGCGGGAATCTGTGATTCGATGCTGTTGAAGGCGGGTCAGATAATTAGTTGTGTCTTGAACGAATTGGGCAGGTGGGACCGGCCGCGTTCTTATACCTTGGGTCGGATGTCAATTGAGTAGAAGTTCGGCAAACAGTTGCTGCATTCGGAAGCGCCGTTGGCCCAAATGGGAATAAGTATGTGTTTGTCACAGTCTACACATGTGTGACATGTGACTTGGTCTTTCTTCACTACCATGGCGGTTTCATACGTGACACCAACGCCGCGAATAAATCCACATTATGCAAAGCCCACCGTAGGTTATAGTTCAGGCTATGGAATACCTCCCAGCTCCCGTCAAATGCTTCCCGACGATTACGAGAGTGAGCTCACCTTGCAATGCCTAACATCCAACAAATGACCAGATATTCAGAATGGTACACCGAATACACTCCAACTAACAGGATGCTCTTATCCCTACGTTCCGGCATTCCTCGGGAGGTCAACTGGGCCCTCGAGCGCATGTGTCGCCTGTCTCATAACGATCAATTCATTTTGAAAAGCATCCCAGGATTAACGGACATTCTGGTGGAATGGCCTGAGTGGTATATCCAGAAGGGCGTAGACGAATGCAATACTGGTACCGTATTTTCTCCACCGCCAGCATGTGCCCGTAAACGACGACATGCCTTGGAAGCCATGTTCATCTTACGCAATGCTTCCTTGAACGAGCCCAATGCCCAACACCTTTCAACTCATCTCCGAACGCGACTCCTTCTTTATAATGCTCTCCGCCGCTTAAAGGCCGACTCAGATGCCAATTCAGAGTTTTTGCTTCATGTAGTAGATCTCCTCTATTCCGTGGCTTCTAGCCACCCACAACCACCAATAGAGTCTCTGTCCCCAATCGCCCTCATTCGTCCACTTGAGGTGCTTGCCGAATCCTCAAATGATCGTACGATGATCATCACTGCACTACGAACTTTGACTTTCATCCTCTCCTCTCCACAAAACGCTGTGCACTTTACAAGCACATCCCCCGCTCTCCTTGCATCCATTCGCTACCTTGCATTGTTGGCTGATTCGGCTCTTATAACCGTATGCCTGGATTACCTTTATGCTCATCTTTCCCACCCACCGATGGTCAAGTCATTTTTGCTCCATCCGAGTATGCCAAGCACCCTAAAGTTGCTCGTCACGTTATTATTAAAAGAGCAGCAGGAGGAAATGACAAGCATAGACCTTCTTGCTGAACCCGTTCGCACAGCCCCAGCTGTCGCCGTGACAAAGCGACAAAGTGAGCTCACCACCGAAGAGCTTGACAGGATTTCAATGATTTCAGAACCAGAGCGATCGTACGAATGGTAGGTTTGGCATTTCGTCATGACAAATTTTGATGCTAAACGAGACTAGGATGCGCTTGTTGTTTGTCGCGTCTGATGCCGAAGAAATGACACAGGTAGACTTCTGGGGCCTTTATAGGGATACATTTGGCCATCGCCAGGATACGCCTCAGCTACTGACTGCGGCAGACGTCATTAAGAACGTGTCTCATGTTTTCCCAACCGCACAAGCGATGGTTCTACCTGGGCCACAAGCCCGCTTCGTCATCCGTGGAATCACACGAAAAATGGTGGACGTCACGGAAGAGCGATTTAAATGTCGATGGCAACGATCTGCATGCTCATCCTCGAACTTCCAGTCGCCCGATGAACTATGGGTGCATGTCCTCGAGCATCTGTCTACATTAGAAGATGAAATGGATTTGACCTGCGAATGGTCAAATTGCCAATTTTCTGCATCCTCATTGAGAGTTGTCCAAACCCATGTGTCCACCCACATACCTTCCCCCGAGCCACCTTCTCGCCATCCCTCGCAGGTAGAAAATATTACTCTTCCAACAACACCATATCCTCATCCGTCTCCGAACCCAACAGCGCGGCAGCCGCCTCCTCCACCAAACCCTCAAGTCACTTTCCCAACTCCAAGCGTTGATCCACCATCGACGTCCCTAACAGCGCTTCTGATCGTGCGAGTGCTGTTCCGTGCCTCGTTTGCAGCCACTGATGCTGCTCCGCGTGCTGATGCGGACCATTTCGGGTTCCCCGGTTTCGTTGAGGAAGACGCTGACGACGAGATGCGCGATGAGGAAGAAGACGCAAAAGGTCAAAAACGAGGTCGAAAAGCTTTTATAGGGGTAAGAAAATTATTGGAAGGTGTTCGAGTCAGAGATGATGCTCTTATGGCATGGATAGGAGAGATTATAGATGTCAGCATGGAGGGTAAGCCTGCAAATGTATAACCGTCTTAAGTTTCATAGATTTGTATTGCTATACTAATTTAGCGGATCAGCCATTAACTTATGGCAGAAAGGAACCCGAATTATAATTTGTTGAACGGGTCCATATTCAGGTAACATCCAGTACGAGACTGATGTACAACCTAAGTTGCCTTGTAATCACAACCCTTAGGCTATGATGTGTTATCTGGTTTTATGCATAATCGCATCTGTCAAAAACAGGCTTCCCGCCCTGTTGTCGTCAGGATAGGCCTAAAGAGCAGGAATACAATGTGAAGTCAGATACATGCATCACGATTTATGCATCATGACACAATTCCGAAGAAAAGCTCGATGAGACTGAACATTGCAATAGGGCAAGCTCATGCCCATTTTTTCCCAGTTTCGCGATGGATGTGTAGAAGTCTGGTTTTCCCTATTTTGCTTCTAATCCTATGTGGGTGGAAGGGTGATGAAGAGGATAGAGATGTCGACGAGCCAAAATAGGGAGAATACTGTGGGCAAATAATATTCTAACGTCTACACAGCGATATATTCCCGTAAAGCAGTCACAGAAACCGTACTTGAAAAGCATCCGAACAACCGTTGAAAGATCCGATCGGTCGTAGCTAGAACACCGGTATGAGCACTCTTAATATGCTCGGGGATTGTGGCCTCTTGGTCAGCAGAGCCTAATGTGCGAAGTAGCAGAGGGATTCATATAGTGCGTCACGATGTCACACTGTAACTCAATAATTACAATGACTTGTTTTTGACGAATGCATATAAGCTATTGTCTGGCCACAAGCCATGAGAACCTTGTTTGTATCATCATCTTCACAAGCTTAGTGCAGATCTTTTTGCGAACAACAGCTTTGGTAGTGACCAACTTGTGTGATCATGATAGTTGGGCTTAAAAGCCTTGATTCAAAAGTAGGAAGAGGAAGGAGTATAGGAGGGGAGGGGAGGAATAAAGAGGGGAAAAAATGAAGTTGGAAGAAAAGGAAGCAAGCTGAGAGACCAAGATCCAGCGAGACGATTGACACGTCGGCACGCGTTGGCCCTCGCCATAGAAAACATATAATCAAGAAACTGAAACTACCCAGTAGGTCATAATATCGAAAAGCTTCAAATCCTGATATGGAGGAATGTTGCATAAAGAGCCGGAACGAATTGACATGATATGAGTCTGACCCGATCTCATACATGATATTAGAGCGGATCGCCACGGGAGATTTCGAGTGGTGTTGTAGTGTTTCAAGAAAACCCAGCTTCCTAGTACATGTGTCAGGATCGTCTTCGTGAGATAATGAGATCCACATCCACATATTGTCAGATACCGTTGCCCAACTAGATTTGATGTTAAGGACAAAGAGGCATAACAGAGTCTGTTGTGGAATATAAGGCGAATTCTTGTCGGAGAGTCCCAGGGCAGCGCAACAGTTTGAAAAGCTCCTTGACTTTGTGAAATTTTTAGGTATAACTCACAGTAGTTATTCTTTTGGATGCTCTCTCATTTACCATCTATTTCGGTGGGCAGAGGGAAGACTTGTGGAGTCCACTAGCTCCGGAGTGCTTAGGCGTGCGTTTGCCGCGATAAATTACGAATTCAACCTCATTGAATCGTAACCCGATAGGGATAAGTGATGTACTATCAGAGGGTGGCCAAGGCCTGCAGATTTTTTAGTCACGGACGACTTGAAGATAATGTACAGGTGATACCTGGGTAGCTGACTATACTGGTAGCAAAGGTGTCATCTTTCGAAAAGAAGAAAATATATTGCACGTATAGCCATACCCTTTATGCGAGCCCTTAGAGGCTTCGGGATGATATTGGGAAGAAGAGTGCTCTAAGACCTCCCGGAGGCGCTTGATGAGGAATGATGAAGAAAGTGGACCACAAATCGCTCAAGCGATCAAAGAAATCACGTCTATTAAAAGATGCTCTTCTAGTCGAAATATGTTCAATAGTGGATCAAATTCGGGATGTGTGATTGAAGCGCGTAGCCTACCATCAAGAGACACGATCATCTTGGACCCATCCACAATTTCGTTGACACTTGGGTTTCGTCAGCCCACAGCCTGTCAGATCATGGCTGAGCTCTGATTTTTAATTGACAACTCATGATCTGTGTGATCCTGAGCAAGTAAGCACGCTTGGTAATAAAGCGACCTGCCTATTTGGGAATATTCATGATTTGTGGTTCCCTATTGTGATATAATTGTGACGAGCAGGCGGCTCATAACCTTCCACCCACTTCCCTTTTTACGGCTCAATCTAGATGGCAGCTACCGCCTCTGCTTTCGATTCCCTCACCGGTCGTCGTGGTGTCGATATTGGAACTTCTTTCACTCGTGCATGGAACGAGCGAACCGGCAAAACCACTAAGAGGTCCAAGGATTATCCCAATCCTGAATATTACTCGTTGCGTTGTGCGTTTTTTTGCCCTTCGAGTATAACAATTTTGAGAAGGTGTCCTTTATTAATAGATAAGTTCAAACCGGAGTCCATCGATAATGAAGCTGCCGGTGTTCTTACACCCAAGGCCGGAGACGGACGGGCGTTTGAACTAGAATTACCCAGCCAGCAAGTGAGCATTCTGGTCAAATATATATTCACATTGCTCTTATACTTTGAATACAAGCACGGAGACAGTCATCGCTTCACTGCTGTTGAGCAGCCATCGAAGGAATGGGAGTGTGTTCTACTTTGGGACCCGGCTACGCAGGTGTGTGGACAGCATGCTTCTTTCACCTACTTCATTCACCACTCACCCTTGGGTTTAGCAACTTACTCTGGAAAAACTTGAATCTACTCTAAATCTTAGCTACGACGGTCGCGGGAAAAGGACCTTAGCAGCATCGGCGACACCTCCACCTTCTAGCGTGGGACCCAGTCGCACTAAACGACCACCTTCGAGTGCTGCCATACGTGATAACGGACTCGAAGAGCAGGATCTTGAGAAGGATCTTGAGAAGGATCTTGAGAAGGCGCTGACAGAATACTCCGATGCACAAGGGGAACCTGAAGATGATATCGACATACAGGCCGAGATCGAGGCATTAGCGGGTGTTTCCAACAACCGTGAAGAGGAGGAGGAAGAGGAAGAGGAGGAAGAGGAAGAAATGGAACGTGTGGATGTCGAACTACCGCCACCGCCACCGCCACCACCAGTGGCGAAACCAAAGTCTCCCCATAAGGCACCCGTAAAGGCAGCTACAAAAGCGAAAAACAAAAGAGCACGTCCAATAGATGGTATTGAAGAAGAAGAACTGAATTTCGGGGAACCAACGAGGCGAACCAAACGCCCTCGTCGCTCCTCCGCAGCACACAACTCTAACACTACCATACCTGCACCACAAACGCAGAACCGGCACGCTCCACCTACGCCATCAGACTTACTGCGGCCACCACCTCTCACCCATGTCCCATACGCAGGATCGGAATCAGGTTCAGAATCCGACGAGTCCGACGAGGGTGGCGAGGTGGATGCCGCCGCCTTGGAACGCGAGCTAGAGCTAGAGCTAGAACTCGAGGAGGGAGAGCCGGACGAGGATGAAAGCATGGAAGTCGATAGACTTCAGCATGATTCCGGAAGGCCATTATCTTTAAATGAGCTGTTTGGAGGTCAGTTTCGTTCCTATATGACACAATTTCGACCTTCTAACGTTTTGCAATATAGACCATACTCAAGGGGATGATGATACCACAAGCGATGATAGCGATGATGATTAAACTGCTTCTCGTGATGGTCTGTACGGATGGAACCAGATTGTAAATATTCAATACGGTTGTAATAGGCGAAGAGACGCCCGTTTTTTTTTTCACTCCAAGAATTCCATCGATGTCAGCTTATACTCGGGGGTTTGCTAATATGGCCTGAGCATGCCGCTGCAACGCAGCCGCCCCCATTTCCTTATCATATTTCAGCCTAGATATAGACAAATGGCTTCTGGTTTTTATGTGCAGCTTGACAGGTCGATAAGCAATGCAGATATGGGGTGGCTGTATATGTTGAACGGGGACGACACATACATTGCCGCGCCCAACATTTATAAATTATAATATCCTTCGGCTCAAAATATCTGCGATAATTTGTTGTCTTCTTATCATTATTATTGATCTCTTGTTTCTTTATTTTTACTAGCTGCGCTCCGCCTGAAGGGCGGAAGGCACAGCAAGGTGGCTTCGCTACGCCTGGCGGCAGCCTTTTCAAGAAGGGCGCCCTGTGGCCGCCTATGTAAGAAGGCTGGCCCTGTGGCTGCCTATGCAAGAAGGCTGGCCCTGTGGCCGCCTATGCAGGGGTGGCCCAACTGCCACCTTTGCAAGGGAGAGGTAGTCTTGTAGGTCTTTTGCAACCATCACTACTTACTATCCTTGCATTCATTACTATAATATATAATATCAAATTAATCACACTTGCTATAAGAAATGAGTAATACAATTATCCAATCCTATATTCAACATATCTCTATCTATTACTATCTATGAATTGTCCTTAAATATACAATATTGCTTGTCTTCCTTCCCTCTAGTAACAAAACATGCACTCTCCTCCAATTTGTACCCCTTGATACACTCACATAAAATTGTCCATGTGAAAACACAGGATACCACAAGTCTATTCCTACTGTTCTGTCAAGTACACATTACCAAGCTTCAGTTCACTTGGAACCAGGACTTAGTATCATGGATTTGACAAATAGTACCTTTGAACACAATGCTGACAAGGTTCAGCTTGGTCCAATGAACCAAGTAGATGTGGCTTGGCTTCAACATACTCTTGTATTGTATTAGGAGCCATTGCACTGGCATGCCCGACTATTCAATTCAGCCCATTCAGCCTAACTCTGCCTTCGTTTGCCTATTCAACCATATGCTCTTCAGCCTTCAAATTCAATGCACCTCATGTATCCATCTTGGTGTCACATGCAACTTTCAATACACTCCACTCATTTATGTCAATCCCCACATGCTCACAAATCCATTTTCACTTTCATTTACATTTAATATTTTCCTATTACATTCCACTCTACTTTGGCAATACCGACCGACCAACCCTTACCCATATCATCCCTCACTATCATGCAGTCTCGGCTTGGTATATCCAGTACATTATCTAGACCACTCCTCTCATCCCAATCCCTCTATCTGTAGGGTGCTAACTTGCATCTCATCCCTGAGAGGCCAACCTCAATATATTGTATTTTTGTATCAATTCTTATGCCATTCTGTGTGCTTTTACATTCTGAAATTTTCGATTATTATTTTGTATTTTTACCCTCAGTATTGAGGGAGCTATTCTCTATTTTTGTTTGTACTCACGTGCGTCTACACACGCACTGCATGATGCGCATGGCCGGCTCCCTGGGAAGGGACTGGCAACTTGGCTCAAACCTTCGATAGGGTCAAGAGCCGGTTGTAGCATATATGCGGGTGAAACATCACCCACGCATGCTTCCCTCCTCAGTGATTGACCACACTGAGGAGGTGAGTTGTAT
>QLPG01000047.1:0-22012 GCA_003314385.1 Gomphus sp. MG54 | reverse complement strand
GTTTCATTGACCATGGGGAGGCTAACTACAGATGGATCAAATTGGTCCCTGTGGAGAGCTCAACTCATGAGTTATTTCGAGTCTAAAAATCTACTTAAACATATCCAAGGCAAAGCCGACTGACCACCTGATCCTCCCACTTTTCCCAAAGCACATATCCTTACAGATGATGAGGAGGCCAAGGTAGAGAAGGCTGAGGAGAGACTTGAAAAGTGGCTGGCCAGAGAAGGGCTTGTCAAGACTCAAATATTGGCATCCGTGTCAGAGTCACTAGCATTAATGCTGGAGAAGAATGTGAAAGGCAACAAATTCCCACAGTGATGTGTTCTTTCAACTGGGCCAAAAGGCCACTATGCCAGGTTATCTGGCATTAGTCTGTGGGCACTATTTAAACAGCAACTTGTTACATGTATTCACCAACCATTGCAATGGTATGTAACAAAGAAGAAAAATGCAAAGGAGATCTGGGACACTTTGGTAACTGAAATGACGAAGAAACCAAAGATGGTCATCACCAGCATCCAGAGACAACTCCGGAACATGAAATGCTCGGAGGATGATGATCTCAGAGAGCACCTTCATAGGGCTCAAGATCTCTTTGCACAACTCAACGATATGGGAGCTAAAATCTCTGATGAAGAGTTCCTCGACATAATTTTATCATCACTGCCGCCCTCCTATGAATCCGTTATGAATGCCCTTACGACATCTCTTGAAGAAGTCAGCAAGCCATTAGACCCGGACAATATTATCCGGGTTTTTAAATCTCAATACGATAGGTGCAAGACATTATCTATTACTCAAGAAGATCAAGGATTCGTAGGTACACCTGACAAGAAGGTGCACACATGCACCAACTGTAAAAAGCCAGGCTACACAATTGAAATGTGTTGGGCCAAAGGCAGTGGCAGAGAGGGGCAAGGACCACGACAGAAGAAGAGATTTAAATTCAAAAAGAAAAGATTAAAAGGGAAAGGCAAAGCAAATGTAGCTGATGAAGAAGAACTGTCTGAAGAAGACGATAGCAGACCAGTAGCATTCATAAATCACGATTGTGCCGCATTCATCAGAGATGGAACAGGAGACACCATTATACTAGACACAGGAGCGAGCTCACATATGACACCCCATAAACATATGTTGATGAACTATTGCAGCTTTCCTACACCGCGCACAATTCGAGCAGCCAACCAAGGCAGCTTCGAGGCATATGGCAGTGGTGAACTCAAGATAATCACTTGAGTAAAAGGAAAACCTGTCACCTTGACATTGAAGGAAACATTATATGCTCCCAAAATTGCCTTCACCCTCATCTCGATTGGTCGATGCGATGATGCAGGAAATCGAACAGAGTTTGCATATTAGAAATGCACCATTAAAAGTTCGACTGGACATATACTGTTACAAGCACCAAAACTGCACAGCCTATATTGATTAGACAATCAATCAAAACCTAATACCACTGAGCGATGCCTGACTGCCATTGATATACACAGGAAACTAGGGCACATATCTATCAAAGCCCTGAAACATCTTGTGGATCGTGGTATGATCATAGGCCTTGAGCTCACACATATAGATGGAAAAGTCGCTTGCGACGCATGTATTAAAGCAAAAATTACACGCAAACCTCTCCCTAATGAGCCTAGTGAACGGTCCAAGAAGATTGGCGACAAGATATACTCTGATGTGTGGGGGCCAGTGAGACATATAACAATTGATAAAAAATTATATTATGTCTCGTTTACCGATGACCACTCCAGGGAGTCCGTCCTCTATTTAATGAAGTCCAAAGATCAAGTCTTTGCCAAGTACAAATTATACGAGGCAATGATGCTTAGACAAAGAGACGTGCACATTAAAACCCTTCTCTCAGACCGAGGGGGTGAATACACAAGTGCTGAATTCAACAATTATTTGGAGAAGCAAGGTACAAGACATCGATATACCATACATGATACTCCAGAGCAAAATGGAGTGGCAGAACACCTAAATCGTACTCTTGTCGAAAGAACATGTGCCATGCTTTTGGACTCCAACCTCCCAAAGTTCCTATGTGGGTATGCTATCCAGCACACTAATTACATGAAAAATCGCACGCATACAAGGACTCTACCAGACAAGACCCCTTACGAGATGGTCAACCACAAAAAGCCAAATTTAAAAGACATACATAAATGGGGAGAAGATGTTTATGTTAAAATCAAGCAAGACAACAAATTACTATCTAGAGCAACAAAAGCGAAGTGGATAGGTCATTCCTCACAAAGCGACGGCCACTGTATTTATTGGCCAGAGAGTCGAAGAGTATCAGTCAAACAAAATATTGTATTCGACAAGGGAGTATGTCTACACAAACTCGTACCATATCTCTAGACGACCAGAGCCAAGCCGTACCCAAATTTGCCCAGATCCCATTCCACAAACCTGTTCTGGCACCACCTATCGTAGCTTCACGTGACTTAGACCATTCATGTGACCAGATGGAAAGTGGCCGCATACAAGAGACAGATGAAGGCACACCAACAAGAGACTTAGAAAATCTGCAACCAAGTCAAACAGGTGTGAGTGGCCCTAGTGAAGCTCCTGCCTTGAGAAGAAGCGAAAGAATTTGCCAATGCCAAGAGCTAGCAAGGGCTGGCACCGGAACAAAGTCTCGAGCTAGGGATATGGAAAATGAAGATCTTATGATGCTAGCCTATGAGGATGCTGAGAATCATATCCTTATCAATTCTCAAACAAACTCAAATTTATTAGTTCACAAGGGCAGTGACAACATCAATACCGATTACCTAGCAATAAGCACCTAACAAATCAGTGATGAACTGAATGATTACACCTATCTCACTAATAAGCTTCAACTACCTACGACTAATAAAGATGCCCTAAATGATCCGACATGGGAAGAAAGCCATGGACGTCGAAATTAAGTCTCAAATCGACAAACAAACCTGGGAGATTGTTACACCTCCCACAGGTGTGAATATTGTCAGAAGTAGGTGGAAACATGTCCTCAAAAGAGATCAAAAAGGTGCTATCGTGCATGCAAAGTCTTGACTCATTGCACAAGGCTTTACACAGACATTTGGAGTCGACTATGATGAAACCTACACACCAGTCGTTCATATGACATCATTACGGACCATATGCGCCATTGCGGCCAGGAATAATTGGGCAATACATCAAATGGATGTGGACGTAGCATATCTTAATGCTCCACTCAATGAACCTATATATATGCGCAAGCCACCTTGATACTTCGAAGAACATCGCGACTGTGTACTTCTACTTAAGGAGTACATATATGGACTTAAACAGTCTGGTAGAGAGTGGTACAAGTGTCTGTCCAATGCCTTATTTTCAATAGGATTTAAAAAATCAGCATCCGATACAGCTGTATTTTACAGACACAAAGCTGAAGGTCAAGCGATCATTGGAGCTGCAGTTGATGACCTTACTATAACAGCAACAAACGAATATATCATCTATGGTATCAAAAGGGACCTCGAATGTATCTTCAAAATGAAAGATTTAGGTGAATTACATTGGCTACTAAATCTGAAGATCGAACGAGATTGCACAGCCGGCACTATTAGCTTCTCTCAAGAAGCATACATTGACAAGATCTTAAGCTGATTTAATCTACAAGATGCCAAGACACATGCGACTCCACTTGACTCGACTACAAAACTATCTAAAGACCAATGTCCTACCACTGCTGAAGACAAGAAAGGGATGGAGAAGATCCCTTACCGACAAGCAATTGGTTCACCCATGTGGGCAGCTGTAGCTACACGGCCAGATATATCATTTGCCGTTTCATTATTATCTCAATTCCTTGAAAATCCAGGCATAGTACATTAGAATGCCGTGAAGAGGGTCTTCAAGTACCTCAAAGGAATGAAGAAAAAGAAACTCATCCTAGGAGAGAATAGAGATGGCATTGTAGGATATGCTGATGCTGACTGGGCCTCACAAGATCACCGTGATTCTATTTCCGCATATGTCTTTCAAATAGATTCTGGCAGTATCTCATGGAGTTGCCAGAAACAAACTATCGTAGCACTCTCATCGACCGAGGCAGAATTTATTGCCTTAACCCATGCAACAAAAGAAGCAATATGGCTGAAACACTTTATTAACGAAGTTTTCTAACCAATTAAATTGCCAATTAAACTATATTCTGACAATCAATCTGCTATTACTATATATAGCCTATGGTAATCAGCAACATGCAAGGACAAAACACTTCGACATATGTCTATATTTCATCCGAGACACCATTGAGGAGAAGAAGATCAGTATCGAATACATTCCAACCGATCAAATGATCGCAGACATCCTCACAAAAGGTCTACCAGGGCCTAGAGTGAAGATTCTCTCCGAAATGCTCGGCATATATTGAGCTTGAGGGGGTGTGTAGGGTGCTAATTTACATCTCACCCCTGAGAGGCCAACCTCAATATATTGTATTTTTGTATCAATTCTTATGCCATTCTGTGCGCTTTTACATTCTGAAATTTTCGATTATTATTTTGTATTTTTACCCTCAGTATTGAGGGAGCTATTCTCTATTTTTGTTTGTACTCACACATGTCTACCTACACACACACCCCATGACACGCATGGCCGGCTCCCTGGGAAGGGACCGGCAACTTGGCTCAAACCTTCGATAGGGTCAAGAGCCGATTGTAGCATATATGCGGGTGAAACATCACCCACGCATGCTTCCCTCCTCAGTGATTGACCACACTGAGGAGGTGAGTTGTATAGTATTATCTACAGAGCCTCACGGCTAATTCTCTTTCTTTTTCTTTTGTAAGGTAAAATATTTAGGTACAATTTCCAAATAAATAATAGTGATTGACCACACTGAGGAGGTAAAATATTTAGATTGTCAAACAACTTCTCTAAACTACTGTACAAGTTGCCATAATTGCTATACTATCCTCTACTATTATCTCATTCCCCATCCATTCCCTTACCCGTTTTCCTCAGGACACTTATTATTCATTTATTATTTGGCTCTATTATTATATCTTTGGCCATTTTCCATTGTTGTATTCTCATCCACTCTCTCATTATCTTATTCTCAGCCATATTTCATTATTCTATTCTCACTTACATTTCTTATTCTATTCTTAATCACTGTGGAAAATTCCTCTACATGATCCTTCATACCTTGGGCAGGATATGAAGGCACAGATGAAGAAACTTCATGGCTCCTTGTAACAGAACTCAATCACACTTCAGAACTTGTTCAAGACTTTCACAAGTTGTATCCAGACAAACCTGGACCATTACTCATTCCATAAGCACCTCACAATTTCTCTTACATTACTGTGGGAATTTGTTGCCTTTCACAGTATGCCAGGTTAACCAAAGGTCAGTGGTTCAAATCCCTGTGTGCGCAATAATTTAGAGGGTTATTGCAATACCATTGCAATGGTTGGTGAATACATGTAACAAGTTGCTGTTTAAATAGTGCCCACAGACTAATGCCAGATAACCTGGCATAGTGGCCTTTTGGCCCAGTTCTAAGTACAACAACTTGTACACCATACGTCAATTATCGATTTTTGAGTTGAGGATCTTGGATATCTTGAATTTGGGTTCGCTATCGATTATGACTGGGGGCAGAGGTGGTTGAATGTGATTAGGAATGGGATTAGGAGAGGCTGGCTCGAGCATTGAAACATGGAATACAAGGTGTACTACGTTCATGTAGCCTGGGAGTTTCAGAGTAACTGAGTAAGTACTGGGACATGTAATGATTTCAAATGGACCCAAAAACTTCTCAGCTAGCTTTTTCACAGGATGGGTAGTCCTGAGGAATTTGGCTTTGATAAATGCGAGACTGCCAATAGGAAAGTCTGGAGATGGAAGTTGTTTGGCATCAGCTGAGGATTGGTACATTTGTTGAGCATTGAGGATATTGGTTCAAAGTTGCTGGTACAACTCGTCCAGGTCGACTATGAAGTTTTACACTCATGATGAAGTGAGGTCATATTTGGGATGAATGGTGAGATTAGGATGATAGCCTTTGTTGGCAAAGAAAGGTAAGACTCCAGTGGTGGCACTGGGGGCATTGTTATAGGTGAACTCTGCAAGGGGTAATAACGAAGCCCAGTTGTCTTATTGATATGTAGTTGCAATAGACACGAAGGTACTGTTCTAATGTCTGATTAGTACGCTTGGTCTGGCCATTGCCTTCTGAGTGATAGCCTGAGGTGAAATAAAACTTCATATTGAGGGCTTTCCTAAGAGAACACTAGAAGTGGGACACAAATTCCGAGCCTCTATCTGAAGTGATGTGAGAAGGAATGCTGTGTTTGGAGAATATGTGAAGTATGAAGAGTTCTGCGAGCTGAGAGGAAGTGATGGTAATGGAAGTGGGAATGAAGATAAACTGTTTGGAGAAGCAGTCAACTATGACTTGGATAGCCGTGAATCCTGAGGACATGGGAAGCTGCTCAATGAAGTCCATGGATATTGAGTTCCAGGGTTTATCTGGTACTAGAAGCTGTTTGAGTAATCCATATGGCTTGTGACATTACAATTTATTCCGCATGTTGTGCAGGACTTGCAGTAGTCTTTAATGAATGAGCGCATGCCAGGCTAATTGTAGTTGCATCTGACAAGGTCTATGGTTTTGTTAATTCCAAAGTGTCCAGAAAGAATGTGATCATGCTTATGTTGTAACACGTGTAAGCGTAAGTCTTGGGCCTTGGGAACGTAGATGTGATCGTCGAATAGTAACAGACCATTGGAATTAGTCTGCCACTTCAGGTTATCGTTATTCGTGAGGTGTTTCTGGGCTAAGGAGTTGGAGGGAAGATGATCTCTGATATCCTTCAGGATACACTCATTGTCTATAAGAGTCGAGGCCCTCAGTATGGGTTCGATGAGGCTCGTGGCTTGAAGGGACGTGGTCAACTGATGTTGAGAGAAGATGGGTCAAAGGTTCTGGGGATTAATGGTGGCATAGTCGCTTATCCCCTCCTTAAGGTAGATGTCCCATCATCCAGTGAGCAAATCAGGCTTAGTGCCCAAACAACCTGGTCTGAAATATCCCATATGCTCGTTATTCCGTTCCGTCTCCATTTATGTTTCATATCCTTCATTTATGTTTCATTCCCTTTTCATCTATTCACATTTCCGCTCAGTCCTTTATGTCCAATCCACTATTACGTTCCTTAGGGTAACTCCATTGGGAATCTGAGTGACACGTCACTCAACAATGTCACGGAGGAGATCATTATTTGGACGTAGTATTTCTGTTTCTCGCTTTTCACGCTCCTCGGCTTTCTCATCCTATTATAGGAATCTATTCGACTCTTAGTAGATTAGAAAGTAGTATAAAAGGCCTTGTACTATTAGTTCAGTCTTCAGTCAGAAAATCAATCCTGATTTTGACTAAGATCCTCTGTTACTTCTGTCTTCCTTGCCATTACGAAATTTGGGGACTGTGTGATCCAAGTGGGTGCAATGCAAGCACGTTGAAGCCAACCCCAACTCCGAACCTCGCCAATAACTTCGCCATTGGGAGATTATAATATATTACGATTACGTCTTTTTCACTATTGTAACAATGTACAAGGGCAGTGTCATTCCACTGAGTGCAAGTGGAGGCTCTGTCAAAGTCGATAAAGTATCATGCCACATGATGGGTGTCCTTCATGACTATCTTGTTGAGCTCAAATTCTGCTTGTGTAGCACTGTTGAATGGACCAAAGTTGGTCTCAAGCTCTTGACAAAAGTCCCTCCAGACCTTAAGCCAGCTAGGCTCAGGCTAGATTTTGCCTAGAATTGCAGGTTCGAAGTACTGGAGTGTGGGGCCTGTGAGGTACAAAATGGCATATTGGACCTTCGACACATCTATCAAGAATACAGACAGATGGTCTTGAAAGTTCAGTGCACATTGTAAGAAGAATGTACAAAGCTTAGCTTGGTTAGTACCGTCATAAACCTCGGGCTCACAAACCTTGGCATGATGACCAGGGTTGGGATTGGATCTAGGGGGCTGTTGGGCTAATTGATCGACGAGTGCCTTGACAATTTTGTCTGAACTAGAAGTGGAATTAAAAGTCGGATTGGAATTAAGAGTCAGATTGGGATTAGAAACATAAGTGGGGTTTGGATTTGAAACTTGAATAGGGTTTGGATTTGACTTGTCATCATCATTATCATCAATTGGATCTTCTTCATCATCATCCTTGCGTTCAGGAGGAGCATTTCCACCTGATGGACTAGCTTTGCAAATTGAAGGTTGTTCTGACAGCCTTTGAAGTGAGGAAATCTGCTGTAACTGACTTGGGACTTCTATGATAAAAGGTAAATTGCAAGTGGTAGATTGGGTATTTATGATGGTCGTGATATATGAAGATGATATGCGAAAAGAGGGATCAGGTGCAGAGTCAGATAATACTATTATAATGTGAAGGAATGATGTAATCATAATTATATGTAAAATCTCCAAAAGGCAAAACAATGGTGAGGTTCAGGGTAGGGTAAGGCTTCAACTTGTATGTTGCACCCACCAGATCGCACAAGCCCTAATTTTGGAAAAGTGAGACAGAGAATTAGATAGTAGAGAATGAAGGTTGATTATCTGACTGAGGACTGAACTACTGAAGTACAAGATCTTTATACTACTTTCAAATCTACTAGGAGTCGAATAGATTCCTATAATAGAATGAGAAAGCCAAGGATCATGAAAAGTGAGAACGGAAATACTATGCCTCAAATAATGATCTTCTCCATGACATTGGGGAGTGACGTGTCACTCTAATTCCCAACAGAGTTACCCTAAGGAAAGCGGATCAGATATAAGAGACTGAGTGGAATTGCAAAAAAATAAATGAAAGTGGAGCGGAACATAAATGAAATGATATTAAATGTAAATGAAGACGAAATGGAATAGCGAGCATATGGAGTGTGATGTAAATGAGTGGAGTGAATTGAAAGGAGCATGTAATGCTAAGACGGATACATGAGGTGCATATAGTCTGTGGGCTGAGGGCATATGGTTGGATAAGTGAGTAAGGGTGGAGTTGGGCTGAGTGGGCTGAAATGAATAGTCAGGTATGCCGGCACATGGTTCCTGACACATATCTCATTATTCTATTCTTGTGTTATATCCATGATATAACTCTCACATCTCAGACATCTGATATAGGGTGCTATGAAGAAACCCACTCTGAACCAAGTTCTAACCAACCCTGTGACCTCCAAGTCTGACCAGCAATGATCACCTCAGACCTTGGACAACCTTCCTTTCTCGTCGAACAATAGTCTTATTGTAACACCAGTTGTAGATTTCTTTTATAACCCATCTTCATTCATCTTATTGTTCTCTTAAAACATTTCTAATTAGTTACAATAAGGACTGCATGTATAAATACCTCCAGACTTCTGTACTATACCTTAGTTCGAATATCGACTTAGTATTCCCACTCACTTGTTCTCTGAACTCCAAGCCTCCAAACCTCCAACCTCTGAAATTAAGGACTGATGATCTAGGAGGGTGCAACACATAAGTTGAAGCCAAGTCCCCGAGACTTCGAACATACGACTTTGGACCGACTTACGTCAGCTCAGACCTGATATGACCTCGGGCTTAATATCTTGCTTACATTCCTTATTCTATTCTTGATCATTGTGGACAATACCTCCACATGCTCTGCATACCTTATTGTTCTCTATTATTTATGCCACCCTGTTCCACATCTTACTTCTTAACCTATATAAGTAGTGAATGTATGTAGATAGTTCTTCACTCTGAATATTAACTAGGTTTATGCCTTGCCCTCCCTTCTGCTGTCTAAAGTCCTTTACTCAGGCTGACACTCTTGGCACTCTCCCAGGTATCTCATCTGTTCCAAATCAGTGGCATGCACAGAAAGTAGGGTGCAATGCATGAGTATATTGAAGCCAAGCCACTCTGACCGGCCTATAGGACTTGGCCACCTCTCTGAAGTCCTCTATTCCTTGGAGATTGAAGACATGTTCTTTTTGGTACTCAAAATTGATAAAAAAGGTTTCTCAACAACCTTTTCAAATGCAAAAGCTACAATATCCAAAAATGAAATCATCTTTGCAGAAGGTCGTATTAATAGATAGCACTACTGGCTCTCACTATGAACTAATACTCCATCCATATCTAAGGTCCACACTCCAGTTCCTCTTGAAATCTTACATGCAAGACTTGGCCATCTCTCATGGTCCTTACTCAAAAATCTGATTATGAAAATTGACACTAACTCTAAGAGATTGTCAAGCTTCGGTTACTGATGGACTTTGGTACTGCTGATGGGTGCTGTTGAAAGGTTGGGCAGACTATGGCCAAGTCCTGCAGGCCAAGAGTATTGGCATTGGCTTCAACATACTTGTGTATTGCACCCTACTTGCTGTGCATGCCACTGATTTGTAACAGACAGGTACTTGAGAGGATGCTGGTGATGCTGGCCCAAGTTGAGGACTTTAACAGAGGGGAAGAAGGTAGAGGGGCCTAAGCCTAGTTGATACCCAGAATGAGAAAATATGTACATGCATGTCCTACTTATATAGGTTAAGAAGTGACATGTGGAATAAGGAATGTGAGACAACAAGGTATGCAGAGCATGTGGTTATTGTCCACAACGAGTAAAATTAGAATGAAGGAATGCAAAATGGGGATAGAACAATAAAGGATAGGATAATAGGAACATGGCCAAGGATAGGACAATATGGAGTGGCCAACTATAAAACAATGGCTGTAACTGAGGATAACACAAGGGCAGGAAGTCCTGAGGTGAGATGGACTGAGAGGTGTAGAGTAGGCGTGGGATGGGAGTGAGGAATGCGACCGGTATGTGTATCAAGCCAAAAACAACTGGTTGAGTGACTTGTACATGGTTGCTAATAGAGTGTCTGGTCGGTACTGCCGAGTTACCAGATCCTTGGTTTGTGTACTTGACAGAGATTTGTAGCAATGATGCCTGCTGGGCAAATCCACTTGACAAAAATTCATGGTCTCAACCAACCATCGCACTGAACCTTTTACTCTTATTTTCTCGATCGTCTGTCTCTAATTTCAGAAAGTCAGAAAGTTACCGGAACTTAATCGGAAACTACAATGCAGAATTAAGTTGATATTCATACTGGTAAATAGTCCAGTCGACTGGTGACTTATATACATGTATCTAGTCTTGTACTATCTTTTATTAAGTAAAGACAAGGGGGGGGGGGAGAGTACAAGAGGCAATATAAAATGAAGAACAAGGGAGTGAGGTATGCGATGATCCTACACGTCATCTATCAAAGGAGCGGAACCTTGACTTCGGAATCTTCAGAGGTTCAGAAACACAGAACCTCGGAATGATGCATCGGAATGTTAGAAATCAGTTATTCAGACTTTGAGCGATCGGAAAGGTCCCAGAAACAGTGCAGGTGGTTGTGGGATATAATGTGGGTTTATTTGGCGGCATGGGCCATAACAGTATCCCTCCACTAGGACTGAGCCCTCAAGGTCCTAAGCTTAAATTGGGGTGGTAATTAAGACAGATATTACTGTGGGAGTTTCTTGACTGTTTCCTGGGATGCTTTTGACACTTGTTTCTTTCAGATTCTTCACAAGATTAATATAGTTTATGGATGCATATCAGAAAGGCCTCACAGGTAGTCAAGCAGCTTGGGCCAGTCAGAAGTACCAAGGTCACTGTACCTTGCCAGATAATATTCTAGCTGAGTTGGACAAGGCTCATATTGTATAGTGTAGCATAATCATTTTTTCCAAAAAAATATCATCTTCTATAGCAGAATACAATTTTTTTCACTTTTTTTTTTGGCAATGAAAATTTTTGTGCTGTGACCGTGACATTGTCACATCACGTGACTATAGCAGAAACTGTTTGTCTTCTACCTTAGATGTATTTATTTTTTAATAGGTTTACATTTATCTTTGCAAAAAGAAAAATGGTATTTCACAAGGGTGATTAATTTTTGATATTATATATTATAATAAGCAATGGGGCTGTGGGGGTTTGTGTCAAGGGACGACCCTCTCTGAGTCCAGACCCAGGTCCAAACTCCTATTTTTGAACTCCACTTCAACTCCAAGGTCAAAACACCAGAATTAAAAGATTACCAAGCAGGAACTCAGAAGGAACTTAGCATAGGAACTAGAACCTAGAATAAGCACCCAAGCCTCAGACTTAGTACCAGGAGATTGGCTCTACAAACTCAGATGTATTGATTTGTAAGCTAGTGCACAGACCACTTACATAAAAAGATATAAGAAGGGCTCACCAGCAGTAGGATCCTTAGACTTTCCTCTTTAGATTCCCCCTGCTTAGATGAGAGCCTCATATTTATTTAGGTAGCAATTATAATTAAAGCTTTGGATTCCCCCTGCTTAGCTCTCCTGTGAGATACCTCCAGTTGATGCTGAAGGGTTGCCCTTACAGTTTGGCTGGGCTCTGCTGGGGTTCTGCTGGGGTTTTGGCTGGGCTTCAACTGGGCTCTACTGGGATTACAGCTGGGCTTAGGCTGGTCCTGGCTGGGGTCTTGGCTGGGGTCTCAGTTAGGGTCTCAGCTGGGGTTTTGACTGAGCTTTGACTGAGCTCTGACTGAGCTCTGCTGGGGTTTATGCTGGGCAGCTGGGCTGGCTGCTTCTGCCCGGAGGGTGGGGGGTGGCTCATATTGAGTTTATTAACAGAGAGAGACCTTATGGAATAATGTGATTGAAGTTCTGGAGTTATTGATGCTTGTTTGTACCATTTGAACATTTTATATATGTCATATGATTTATAGTCATGTGACATGAGCCAATACCTCATTAAACACCTCCAATTTTGGCTTTTTTTCACTCATTAACTATTGGTAACAAAACTGTTCAAATGAGACCTTGGATATGAATATGCATATATCAGGAAACTCCACATTGATTTGCTAGATTATTGGTATATAAGATAGCTAGGATCATAGAGCATATGTTATAATATTTTGATGATTTTAAAAATTAAATTGAATTTCCTATTAGATACACAATCCAAAACCTCCAAACATGCAAATGGTTTTGTTACTTACTGTATTGCTTGAGCTGGACAAAAACTCTAGATATTAAGGATTGTGAATAGATACCATGTAAAATACAGTCTTTGAGATTCAGTGTTTAGGTCTATGAGAACAAGGCTGCTGGTATTGGATATAGTCTTATATCCAAAGCATACTTGTGAGTTAGAGAAATGATGTGTACTGTTAAAAACTATCCAACCATTCTCTGTTAAAGCACCACCGAGCACCCATCTCTGGTTGGAAGAGAACATGAACTTCTGACTGGGGGAGCTCAATGGTTCAAATAGTAAATCTCCCTGACCAATAGATAGAAATGTGGAGAAGGATGAATAAATGTTAAAATCTAGCTTGCCTGTCACAACATCCTAGATGCAAACAGAGAGAGAGAGAGAGAGATTCAATTATAGTGCTCAAAGCACAAGCACTTATGGTGCACTCTAACTATAAAACAATAGTACTGTGTGAGAGATAGTTATCTACTAAGAACTGTAGCAGATAGAATACATGATATGAGTAGGGAATGGCATAGGTCACCCATGGGTCAAATGTAGGTGACCTACGCCTGACCCATGGGAAACCCAAACCCATCAACCCATGGGTTTTCCCATGGGTCGATGGGTGTCGGGTGCATGCTGCACCTGCACACCTGCAGTGTGTTTGTGTCATACATTGTATTTGCACCAACGCAAACATGCTGTATATGCATGTGCCAATACAAATGTGCAGTATGCACATGTGCTGACACAAACATGCAGTACATGCACACACCAACACGAACATGCTGTATGCATATGTGCTGACTCAAACATACTGTATGTGTATGTACCAACTTGAACATGCTAACATGGATGCATTGTATGTGTATACGTGAACATGCTGTATGCACATGTGCTGACACAAACACATTGTATGCATGCATGTATAGCTCATTGGTGTCGGCACATGTGTGTCATACATGTACAGCACATGCGTCTCATATATGTATGACACATGCATGTCATATGTGTGTGGCACATGCATGTCATATGTGTGCGGCACATGCGTGTCATACACGTGTGGCACATGCGTGTCATACATGTGCAGCACATGCATGTCATACGTGTGCGGCACGTGCATGTCATATGTATGCAGCACATGTATGTCATATATGTGTGGCACATGTGTTGTATGCATGTGTGGCATGCATGAGTCGTATGCATATGCATGTCATATGCACACATGTACAACAGGAGCAAGTGTCCGGTTTGGTGTTGTGTGCATGTGCATGCATGCATACATGGTTGATGCACCAGTTTGGGCTGGGTCATAGGTACTCTCAGCTTGACCTGTACCAAAACCCAAGGGCACCCAACCTGGTGACCTGTGCAGGTTGGCCAAACCTGTGCTATTCCCTAGATATGAGGAGATATAACAACTGGATTTTGTGAGTGTAAGAGAAAACGAGACCCCATTTATTTTGGTGGTGTGCCAGCAAGCTGCCAGAACATCACAGATGGCTCATGTCCAGTCCAAAATAAGTAGGCCAGGATTGGCAGTACAAAGGGTATTTTGTTCAATGTGTTTTGCAGAAATATCATGCTTTAGGGATTAGGGTGTCAAGCATTGGTCAGGTACAACTGGTTTAGGATGTGTGGTTGGCTAGATTAGGCCTCAAAAAGGGGACCTTCCTCAGCAAGTTTGCATGTATGGTGGTCCAGGGCTACTTTGTACATTGGACATTCCTGGATTGTTGTTGCATGAGCTCCTATGCAGATGGCACGTCTCAGTGTGATGTGTTGACACATTATGGGTTTGTTGCATTTTTCTTCATTGGGGCAAAGGCAATCTCATGTTATATGTTTGCCTGAGCATTGTGCACAAGATGTTGTCCTCTTTCAGAGCCATGCAAAGTGACCAAATCGATGACAATTATAGCATTGTGGGGGGTGACATAGGAATTTGGTTGTCAGGTAGAGGTGACCCCAGAATGCAATGTGGTGGCTGATTCAGCTATTGGCAACTTGAGCATCTATAAAGAAGAGAACTATAGACATGTGTGTTTTAATTTGCTGATTTTTCTGTGTGTGAAAGGCAACAAATTCCCACAGTGATGTGTTCTTTCAACTGGGCCAAAAGGCCACAGCCAGGTTATCTGGCATTAGTCTGTGGGCACTATTTAAACAGCAACTTGTTACATGTATTCACCAACCATTGCAATGGTATGTAACAGTACTTACACTGCAAGAACAGCAACGCCGCTTCAAACAAAACCTCTGCCTCTTCTGCGGCAGATAGAGCCACTCAGCCAAGGAATGCCCAAGATCCACCACCACAGTCACTAAAGGACGAGCAGCCTCCATGACGGAAGAGGTTGAAGAAGAGTCTGAGATGTCAGACACTTCAGAAACCAAGGAATAAGAAGCTAGGCTCCCGACTCCAGCACCAGTTGTTCACATTGAACTCCAACTATGCCAAAGGACATAAAACAAAACAATGCATCTAACCTTTTCAGGAATATGACCCCCCATGACCAATCGTCACAAATATTTCGACCCATTTCTGTAGAAACACTCTGACTCCAACCCTCCAAACCCCATCAGAATTTTAGTTGCAAGGACCATACGCTCACCCACTATGATCCATTGATCAACAGGGCATTGAGTACTACTCGTTTGGATTATCCTAACTGATTCTTGGCATCATGGAGCCAGCAGTCTTCATGTCAGGGGACGACCCTCTCCAAGTCCTAATGACAAGTCTGAGGTCCTACCTTGGACTCTATCTAAACTTTGAGGATGAGAGACTAGAGTCCGAAAGACCACCAATGTCAGAGGAGGATCCCCTCTGAGTTCTAATGACAAGTCTGAAGTCCTATCTCGGACTCCTCACAAGTCCAAGGTCCTATCTGGGACTCCTCTCAACTCCGAGGTCCTGTCTCGGACTCCTCTCAACTCCGAGGTCCTATCTCGGACTCCTCTCAACTCTGAGGTCCTATCTCAGACTCCTCTCAACTCCAAGGTCCTATCTGGGACTCCTCTCAACTCCGAGGTCCTATCTGGGACTCCTCTCAACTCTGAGGTCCTGTCTCGGACTCCTCCCAACTCCGAGGCTAGGAGACCCAGGTCCAAGGGACCACCGAGCAGGAGGTAGGAATGATCTTAGCATGATGACCGGAACCGGGAATAAGCACCTGTGTTGATTTATAAGCTAGTGCACAGACCACTTACATAAAGGGTATAAAAGAGGTTTACCAGCAGCAGAGATCTTAGACTTTCCTCTTTGGATTTCCCCTGCTTAGGTGAGAGCCCTATATGTACTTAGATAGTAGCTATAATTGAACTTCAGATTTCCCCTGCTTAGATCTGAGAAGCCTGTAGGTAGGCTTTGGGTTTGAGTCCCATAGTCAGGCCTAGGAGGACGTCCAGGGCTGGGTGGTATTCCGCTGGTTCCAGCCTCTGGCAGTCGAGATCAGTTCCAAAGGAGGGTTGCCCTTACACTTCACTCAGCACTCGATCTGACCCTCCGAAAAACTCTGCTCAGGAAGAACCCAGAACACCGCAGAATCCCATACCATCCCTTAGACAAAATGGTACCATGTGTAGATTCTCTTAGAACTAGAACCCTTCTTGTCAGAATGTTAAAACAAACTAAACTATTAACACGATTCAACCAAGACTCGAATTGCAGGATATCCCCAAATCCCGATGACACCACTGCTGTCCAAGTGACAATCTGGTGAACGAACACCACAAACACCACGATCAGCATGACTACCACAAATACCACCTGAACCACAACCCCACCCTTGCAGAACCATTTGTTGGGTCATGATTTTATTCCCCTGCATTTGTGTTTTGCACTTGCATCTTTGTTTCTCTTTTGCACTTTTTACTTTTGCATTTGCGTTCACTGGCGCTTAAAATAAGCGCCCATAACGACGCATCATTGCACACCTTTGGGTCTTGTCTTTAGCATCCATATTGACAAGCCCCAAAGGTTAGTAGTTACATTGTTATATACTTGTCTTTAGCATCCATATTGATAAGCCCCAATGGCCATTATTGCTCTCTGTGTGTGACAGTTAAGAGTCTCTAGACCTTCCCTGCCAACACCATTAATTCCAAATCAATATATATACATCATCAGTCTTTGCCGTAAAACAAAGCATGCGCTGGGTTGGGATCAGAGGGATCAAACTGTTGGAAATAATCCATCCCCTTTTCACCCCCCCCCATCGCTCGACTCCAACACTGGGACTGCCACTCCAGGAACCACCCCCACTGTCAATGCCACAGCCTCCAGGGCCACTGCCTCAGGAAACGACCCCATCACCAGCACCACAGCCCCTGGAACCATGTCTTCAGTAGGTCGCCCCATCACGAGTACCGAGTCCTCCACATCACACACCGGGACCACCTGCTCGATAGACCACCCTGCTCTTGGCGTCACATCCCCCACACCATGCACCAAACCTGCTCTCCAGGAAGTCCTTTTCCTTTTGAAAGCAGTCTTCCCCACACCATGCGTTAAAATCAACTGACTCGCCACCACCCAATGACTCCAGGTAGGACCACCGCACCCCCACACAGCTGTCAGATGATTCTGACCATCCATCTTGATGGCGTTCCACATCTTGGAAGCATCTGCTATCCTGTTTAGGGCAATGCCAAGGGCGAAAATGCCGTCCCTAATTTCCCTCAGGATGTCATCATTCGCGTCACCCCTGCCCTTCAGAAGGGGAGGGACCAGTACCTCAACTTTCATTTTCTTTGAAGAGGGTACCTCATGGACCTCTGTCTCCTCCCATCTCCTCTTTCTTGTGGTCGCCCCCTTAACAACTGACACCCCACTGACCACGCACTTCACCCAGCTCTTCTGACAGGGAACACAGGTTTTGGCCAACATAGTCCATATACAAGGATCTCTACATTTATGACACCTATCACAAGGTTCTGACCTCAGCATAGGAGGAATCCCTGGACTGGCAACCTGGTAAAGGTCAGGCCGATGTTCAATCAACCACCACCGAGTAGATTTGAAGGGTCTGAGACCCACCTCCTTTCTGGCTGCCCATGCATCCTGAGCAACCTGATTCTTGAAGGCCTTTTGTGCCCCCGAAATTCGGGCACTCTTCTCAAGACATCTCCGATGCTTCCTCTCTATGTCTCGAGCAATGGTGCTTACCCTGACTGCGGGCATGAGATAGACATCCTCCTCACCCCCTGGATTGCCCCCAGAGGATGAGTAGGAAGACTCTGTGTCTGAAGGGTCACTGCTGTCCAAAGATTCCTCGGACTCGGTCTCCTGACGTGGAACACCCCCGTCTTTGGATCCCAACGGCCTAGCAAAACCCCCCCATGAGGGTAAATCCTCCGGTTCCTCATCCGCCTGACTGGCCAAAAGGGCAGACTCTAGAGCCCAAGCATCGTGCTCCACGACTCGATCCTGCCCCTCCCCCTCCTGCTCCGATTCACCCCCTTTGTTTTTTTCCCCTGGCCTTCAGACTTTAACCCTCAGATCCTTTCCAATATCCCGAGCAACCTCCAATTTCCATGCCCCCCCTCCCTCATCAAGTGAATCTGTTTGGCACATTGGGCCTTGAAGGCGTGCACCCACTTCGAAACTTCCACTTCAATATCCTGTTCAAATCCGGACATGGGTGGGGGCAGGAAAGGAACTCAGAGAGAAGAGAAAAGCCTCCTTATATATGCATCAGATGGGTGCTCAGAAAAAACACCTATTATGTCCCAATACGCCTCAAAATGGTCCCATGCTCTTCTCTGCTCAATTCACAGCAAGATTAAGCTTAGGACCTCGAGGGCTCGGTCCTAGTGGAGGGATACTGTTATGGCCCATACTGCTAAATAAACCCACATTAAAACCCACAACCACCTGCATCATTTATAGGACTTTTCCGACCACTCAAAGACTGAATAACCAATTTCCAGATTTCCGATGTATCATTCTGAGGTTCCACGTTTCCGAACCTCTAAAGATTCCAAAGCCAAGGTTCTGCTCCTTTGATAGACGATATGCAGGATCATCACATATCTCACTCCCTTGTTCTTCGTTTTATATTGCCCCTTGTACTCCCTTCCCCCCCTTGTCTTTACTCGGTAAGAGATAATACAAGACTAGATACATGTATATAAGTCACCAGTTGACTGGACTATTTGCCAGTATAAATATCAACTTAATTCTGTGTCATAGTTTCCGATTAAGTTCCGGTAAATTTTCTAACTTTCTAAAATTAGGGACAGACAATCGAGGAGGGTGGAACACATAAGTTGAAGCCAAGTCCCTACGACCTCAAACCACTCATACCTCTCTATACCGTGAACAGTCTCAAGACCCCTGGCACTTCCCGTCTTTCTATCCCCATTCCAATTCCATTCCTGAACCCATGATCTTTAGTCCCTCCATCCCCGGAGTACAAACCCCCCTTCAGAAACCATTCAGAACCCTCCGGAAACCCTTCTGGAAGCCTCTAGCTAAGCACCGACACACGGATTTAACACTGTGGGTGGGAGAGGAGTTCTATCTGTTGGAGTGTCGAGGGGTGAATGATGATGTGGTTGTTATGGTTAATGAGAGAGATAACATCGCAGCTATCTTGTGAGGTGTGAAATGTAGTGAAAATACCATGAATGATGACTGGGAAAGTCTTTTGGGCAATAGAGAGCTGATCAGAGAGTTTAGGAAGCCAGTGGTGTGCTGTAGAGGCAAGATATATTTGTTCAGCTTCACTACAAATAGTGAGCCAAATATCCCCACTCTGGTGTTGACCTGCAGCACAGATTCATGGTGGGATATTCTCTATGTCCTCATTCCCATCTGCATCTGGTATGTATGATCTTGTTTCAAACCAGCAATCAGCATCTTCAATGGCTCTGGCAATTTCCTCTCCTAGCTCCTCATCAGACAGGCCTGAGAGTACTGGATTGTTGCAATCAGATTGTGCAAGTGTGAGGTAAAATTGCATATTGTAGAATGGTGTTATGGCCCATGCTGCCAAATAAACCCACATTAAACCCCACAACCACCCACACCATTTCCGGGACCTTTCTGATCACTCAAAGTCTGAATAACCAAATTCCAGATTCCTGACACACCACTCTGAGGTTCCATGTTTCCGAACCTCCAAAGATTCCAAAGTCAAGGTTCTGCTCCTTTGATAGACAACGTACAGGATCATCGCATACCTCACTCCATTGTTCTTTGTTTTATATTGCCCCTTGTACTCTCTTCCCTCCCTTGTCTTTACTCGGTAAAGATAGTACAAGACTAGATACATGGATATAAGCCACCAGTCAACTGGGCTATTCGCCAGTATGAATATTGACTTAATTCTGCGTCGTAGTTTCCAATTAAGTTCTGGTAAACTTTCTGACTCTCTGAAATTAGGGACAGACAATCAAGGAGGGCACAACACATAAGTTGAAGCCAAGTCCCTGCGACCTCAAACCACTCGTACCACCCTACACCGTGAACAGTCCTAAGACCCCCGGTGCTTCCCGACTTCCATCCCTATTCTGATTCCAACTCCAAGTCCACGACCCTTAGTCCCTTCATCCCCAGAGTATGAACCCCCCCTTCAGAAACCATTCAGAACCCTCCAGAAACCCTTCTAGCTAAGTGCTGACATGCGGATTTAACAAATGGTGTTTTAGGGTCAGGAGTTGACTGTGGGGCTAGCAGAGTGTGTGAGGTAAGGATGGCTGTATAGGTGCATTTCCCAATGGGTTGCATGGTGTTTGGAAGGCCTAAGTGGGTGAAGATAGCATCCAGATGCTTATATACTTTGGTTAATTGTAGGTCATGTGAACTATGAGTGTCAATCAGGCTGTGGAAATAAGGTTGTGGCTTTGGTGCAGGGCATCAAGAGAGATTGTCACTGTTTTAGCAGTCTTGGTCTTAGGGAGAGTGATTCCATATATCAGAGTACCAAGTTGCTCAAGTATGGTAGCTAATGATGCTGCAGTAGGCTGTCCTGGGAGTTCAATGGGCAGTGGTGGTGGTGGTTGGACCATGGGAGCCATCAGAATCATCCTGAGCACACTCAGACTGGATGGGTGCCAGTTCAAGATGTCAGTGGATGGATGGAGCGTGTGGTTCAAACGCGTTGAGTGTTCGAATATAGGGTGTGTCCTTAAGCGCCCTGGCGATGGTGGTGGTCGGAGTTCAAGGAGCCTCTAGATGCAAACCGAGTGCCCAAAGAAACTCATTATGCGGCTTCTTTCGGGCGAAAACGCAAGGTTCGTCACCTCTCCTATCCATCAGCTGTCCACGTCGCATGCACTAACTTGCCCGTACTTATCGTCCGGGTCCAGAACCACTTTATCGGCAACTCTAGAAATGCGATGAAATCTGCAATATACTGGCTCTAACTCGCGGGTGCTCAGGCTTCACACGCCAAGACCAAGATCGGTTTCGCAGGCCGCCGTCAAGGGAAAATACGGCACATGGGCTGAATCACACTCTAGCACGCGTTCCAATACGCCAGTATTGGTGCTCCAGATGCGAAGCTTAAAGTCGGCAGATCCTGAGAGGACACGACTGCCCTCAGGCGAGAATGCCACACTCTACACCTCCACATTAGCAGCAGGATCATCCAATACTTGTGTGGCTTCGTCAGCTGCGATGGTCCGGACTCGAACCGATCTATCCCATGATCCAGAAACGACCCGAGTGTGGGTTGGGAACGCGAGGGAGAGCATGGTAGATGGGTGGCTCTCTAGGATTTGCTCTAACCCGCCCGTTAGTTGCGCTCCATACTCGAACCCTCTTGTCCAGTGGTACAGAGACGATACGGGTGCCATTAGGCGAGAACGCAACGGACGACACCTCTAAAAAAAGTCCCTCTACAGTATAGTAGACCTCCTTGATACAGGATACCTCCTTGATACAAATTGATTTTTCAAGGTCAATTCTCATTCCAGTCATACAGAATTTTGCACATAGAATCTACTATATATTA
>QLPG01000045.1:0-29575 GCA_003314385.1 Gomphus sp. MG54 | reverse complement strand
ATCACCCAGTAGACATGCAACAGTCAATGCATGCATCGTCAATGAGAACATTGACCTTAAAAGGGGGGTAATGTCATGATTTCTCTACTCCTCTCTCTATTGCTTGTTATTGGACTCCGCTACTCCGCCAGACTATATGTACAGTTCTTAGGTAATTAGTTAAAGCTCAGTCTTGAGCTGGTCAATACACCGACAAGTATCATTGCTCATTCCCTTGTTCCGCTCTCCAGTATTGAAGCTCTTGTTGTTGCTGACACCGGCCCTTACCCACATCATCTCGCACTACCGCACGGCCTCGGCTCGGTACACCCGGTACATTGTACGGACCACTCCTCTCATCCATCCCTCTTCATTGTTCCTTCACCCCCTATCCACTCCTTAACCCGTTTCCTCTGAACAACATGACGGCCACTCATTGTCCTGGCCACTGCCATTGTTTTATCTTGGGCCATCCTCTATTGTTCTATTCTCGCCCACCATTTCATTATCTTATTCTCAGCCATAATCTATTATTCTAATTCCGCTTACATTCCTTATGATATTTCTGATCACTGTGGACAATGCCCCCATGTGGTTACTTCATATCTTATTGTCTCCATTCTTTACACCACCCTGTTCCACATCTTGCTTCTTAACTATATAAGTAGCGGGATGTATGTAGATAGTTCCTCAGTCAGAATATCGATTGATTCACACCCCTTTGTTCATTTCCTATTTCTAAAGTCCTTCGCTTGAGCCGACGCCCTTGGCATCCTCATGAGGCTCCTCTCACTACCCAAATTAGTGGCACGCATGGAACAGCAGGGTGTAACGCACAAGCACATTGAAGCCTAGCCACTCCGGAACAGTTTTCAGGACTTAACCAATATCTCGGCATCACCGAATCCTGACAGTCATCATAATTGTGTTAATCAGTGGTCGGTACGACTTGGGGAGTGACCCAAGGATAACAGTAACTAGGTCATCCCAGCGAGTTCCTCTTGCATCCTCATAATTGCCTCCAGGTGCATATGGACATTCAACTCATCCTCACATTTCATCTCATACATCCAATGCCACATATCAACCTTGGATGCTCTGGTTTCATGTTTTGAACACATGGCATCCCATATATCGTTAGCTGTAGGGAGGTTGCGGATTTCAATGAGGAGGCTGTCAGGGACTATGGTAAATATCTGGGCCATGATCGTGGCCTCTTACTGATTGTAATTGTCACAGCATTTTTCTAAGTTGTCCAGGTCCTTGTCCTCCTTCACTGTTAGCCTATGGCCCCTGGGATAGGTAGGGATCGGAGGGGGGATTCTAGTGGTCCTGTCTAGGTGACATTTGGCACCATGAGTCACACATGGGGTGGCTATCATTTGACTTGTCCAGGTGACCCAGTTCATTCCATCCCTGGCCAGCTTCCAAATAATGAACCACTTAGAGGTGGGGGTTGATATAGTAGGCTTTGTTGGGCCGGTTGTCAAGCTTCAGGTACTGACGGACCTCGGTACTGCCAAAGGGTGTCAGGCGGACAATGGCCAAGTCCTACAGGCCAAGAGTAGTGGCGTTGGCTTCAACGTACTTGTGCGTTGTGCCCTACTTGCTGTGCATGCCACCGATTTGCAACAGACAGATACTTGGGAGGATGCTGATGATGCCGGCCCAAGTTGAGGACTTAACAGAGGGGAAGAAGGTAGAAGGGCCTAAGCCTAGTCGATACCCAGAATGAGGAAATATGTACATGCATGTCCTACTTATATAGGTTAAGAAGAGGCATGTGGAATAAGGAATGTGAGATAACAAGGTATGCAGAGCATGTGGTTATTATCCACAATGAGTAAAATTAGAATGAAGGGATGCAAATGGGGATGGAATAATACAGGATAGGATAATAGAAAGTGATTGACTATAAAACAATGGAGCCATGGCCGAGGATAATACAAGGAAAGATGTTCCAAGATAAGGTGGGATGAGGATCGATTGGTGGTCACAATGGGGTCAATGGTAGTGAGGGTCAAGAGTAGATGTGGGATGGGAGCAAGGGATGCGGATAGTATGCATGCCGAGCCAAAACCTATGCATCAAGGCATCAAGTGACTTGTATACAACTACTGATGGATCGTCTGGTCGGCACTGCTGACCTGCCAGATATTCGGTACGTGGACTTGACACCAGTAACCTGTAGCAGTTATGTGCAGTAGCTAGATACAAAAAGGCTCAGTGATTGGGTGGTTCACTGATATGTATTGTTACTATACCTAGATACAGGAAGGCTGCAATATAAAGAGTGCCTGTGTATCTGGGTGTACAAAAGGAATACACACCTCAGTGAACTGCCTGTTCACTAAGGGGCTGCTGTCTACTTGTTTGACATATATACAGTCCCAGTTGAACATGGCCTGGACCTCCATACCTTACTGCATTCAGTGCTTATACATCTTAGTTCTAACAACAAAGCACCTTGATCTAAATTGTCTCTGTTTTTAGAGTAAAACTCTAGCCTTGTCAGCAGCGGAGGAATATAATGTGAGATGTCACACAAACATTTGAAGCATTGATAATGCTGGATACATAATGAGGGGAAATCAGTGTGAATCAGCCTCTATCGATGTGCAAAGATGGGATGTTGATTTTAGAGTATTCTCATTCAATAACATATATATATATATATATACTAATGTGGTACACAGTTAAATGCCCCCCATACAGCCATCATCTACATGCAAAGGGGACACTATCAAGTCCCCGATACAACATATATGCCCAGAAAAATGTGACAAATAACCTACTACATACATCAGATTCCAACAGCTAGATCTTGCTGTTGGATGTGGTGTTGTATAGCTATATACTTTGGAAATGAGCAAAACTTCAGCCATGTTGTCACAATTTTGAGGGTGGTTGCAGTTTTGAATGTGATTGAAGTTTGCATTTGTGCCTGCATTTGAGGGCTCAGCTTCAACTTCATAGTCTTCAGGTGGAATAACCTCTCTATCTGCATCGAGGTGCTCGATCACACCATCTGGCCATTCATACGTCCTTGCAGGCTCTTGAGAGTTCCATCTATCAAGATGACTGTCAGAGGGCATACTTCCTGCCCCCACAGCACCCCCAGCTGCTCCTCTCACATGATGCAGTTGGCTCCAAGAATATCCCCAACCATCCCCTGAGTCCTGCCATGACCTGGCTACTCCATCAGTGTGTCTGCCAGCTATGTCCCTGAATGCTCCCTCTGCAGATGACCTTAGTGCCCAGACATGGCTGCCCCACTTGCCCACTGGATTAGCAGTTGTCCACCCTTCCCTGCATGATCCTCTGTCTGCTCCTTCACCGGTTTCCTCTGCTGCTTTCCAACCCTCATTTGCCATCCAAGAATGCCTGTGCCTCTGCACTTGGTGAGGCATCCCCCAATATGTATCCTCCCAAACCTTCTACACAAACTGCTCTAGTGTCAGGCACCGGTATTACTGATGATGCATGGATCGAGCATTATAGTAATAGTGCTGGCTTCAAGGTGTCGGATGGGAGTGGCCAAGTCCTGCAGGCCGGTTGTAGTGGCTTGGCTCCAACATGCTTGTGTGTTATGCCCTACTTTCTGTGCATGCCACTGATTTGGGACAGAAGAGATACCCAGGAGAGTGCTGAGGATGTCGGCCTGAGTAAAGGACTTTAGACAGGTGGAGGGAGGACAAGAAGGCATAAACCTAGTTGATTTCCAGAACGAAGAACTATCTACATACATTCACTACTTATATAGGTTAAGAAGTGAGATGTAGAACAGGGTAGCACAAGGAATGGAGAACAATAAGGTATGGAGAATCATGTGGAGGTATTGTCCACAATGATCAAGAATTGAACAAAGGAATGTAGGTGAGAATGGAACAATGAAGAGAACAAAAGAGTGAGTGAGAATAAAACAATAGAGAGTGGCCGAACATAAAACAATAGGGCCACTGCTGAGTGACAATGAATAGTGAGTGTCCTGAGGGTAAACAGGCAAGGGGAAGGACAGGGAATAAAAGAATAATAAAGAATAGGAGGGTGAGATAGGGATAATGAACCAAATGATGAACCAAATGTACCAAGCTGAGGTCACACACTGGTGAGGGATAATATGGGTAAGGGTTGGTTGGTTGGTACTGCCGAGTAAATCAGAGCACGGTATTGTGGACTTGACATCTAGACTCTAAATTATCAAATGAAGCATGAATAATGTTGACATGATTCTGCTCACAGGGCTCAAAATTGAAAGCTGAATTAAATTGATATAGATCATACCAATACAAGGAGGGAATGGTGTCCGTGGAGACCAGTTTTTGGAGAAAGGCTGCAGTGACAAGCACATCGTATCTTGCTGACCTCTCCTCCTTGCTGAGCAGATTGTGAAACACCCTTCTGCTGGTGAGGAGAGGAGCCAGACAGGCAAGCATGTCAATTGTGCCAGGCACATCCCTATGGGCGATATATCCCACCAAAGCTTATTTGAATAATCTATCCGACTGTTAAAAACTCTTGAACTGAGTTCAGTTGGCCATGGAGTGCAGAGCCCAAAATATCCATGCCTGTTCTCAATCTGTAACATTAATTAATGGCAAATGAGTAAACTATGAGCACCACCCAGAGGAAGCTAGATTAATAATAAATTTTAGGAGAACAATACTATGTTTTCAGCATTATATGATTTATTGGAAAAGAAATTAGGGCTGGATAGGATTAAGATCTACAATAACAAGCTGGCCTGGAGTATATCCAAAACATGCTTTGGATTTAGAAAATGAATGTGTGAAAAAGACACAAAGCTCAGGGGGGAAATAGCATGGTACCAACGGAGAGTCTTCAAAAAACCAGTCCTTATTGAAAGAAAGGGACACAAGATGCTCGTCTGGGGCAACGAATTGAATTGCACCTGGGAAGATGTGGGTAACTCGACTTCCGTCTGGCAATGCGATGCATGCGGATTTGGCCAATGGAGTCGATTCACCGGTGATGAAATTCCAGATATGCACTGAATTATAAATTGAACCCAAGACAACTCGCTTTACACCAAAAAAGAAGGCAACGGATGCCACCCAAGAGAAATCTCCCTCGAGTATATGCTCTGCTATCCCGGTTGTTGTCTTCCATATCCGGACTGAGCCGTGTGGCGAGCCAGACACAACATGTCCACCATCAGCTGAGAAAGCAGCACACAGCACGGTATCTGAATGTCCCTCAAGTATGTTCTCCACCTTCCATGTTGTGGCATTCCAAATCCGGAGAGAGTGGTCCTGTGAACCAGAAACCACATATGTCCCATCAGGTGGAAATGCAACGCATCACACCGGCCTTGAATGGCCCTTCAATGTGTGCTTTAACTTGCCTGTAGCCACACTCCATATCCGCACCGACTTGTCCTTCGAACCAGAAGCGATTCTCTTTCCATCAGGGGAGAAGGCCACACACATCACATCATCAGCATGACCCTCGAGCACACGCTCCACCTCTCCGGTGCTGGCATTCCAGACCCGAATTGAGTTGTCCCCTGACCCAGAAACGACCCTTGCGCCATCAGGCGAGAATGCTACTGAACCAGTGGCTATACGCTATGGGAAACACATTGGCACCCCATAAGGTCCTGTGACGTATGATGTCAAAGTGCTATGATTGTCGATGGGAAGAGAGTATACAGTTGAAGAAGGGAAACGGCAAAGGATCGTCTGACTTTTCTTTCAAACGCATGCTCATGGAGTTGGTTTTTTTCTGACATCTATCCCTGGCAGCTTTCGTTCAATTATGAGTATATCTTACCGGGATTGCAAAATCTTGTTAACACATCCATTTTTCACACTCCATTTTTCCTGTCAGTAGCTCCACTTTTGTCATATGAAACAACTTCAGAATGACATCCCAGGCTATGTCCAATTAATCCTGAACCAGATAGTTCCAATTAGGGTAACATTCCATACTTACATGTGAATGGAAATGTTGATGAGAGATCTCGCATTCAGCAAGGAAACTATAATTCGTCATAATTCAACTCTTTATATACTACGAACCTAACGCGCTAACTCTTATCCGCTCGTTCTTTTATGCCGTGTTCACTCTAAAGGATATCATATCGGCACATTTCCCACCTGGCCAGCAGTCTTGGACACCTACACCATGTCTCTTCGTGCACCCGTTATTTGGTCAGTGGTTGTCTTTTGTGTCTCGGATGAAGTATTCCATAACACACGGATGCGTTGAGGGTATCTGTAAAGGTGGAGAAATTGAGAAAATTACAGGTGAAAGCTTGGCAAGTCTACCCAATGGATTGACCACGCTGCTATTCGGCAGATATTCCCGTAACGTAAGCTCATTGGCCTGTGATATTATAGGCATTATGTATGACTTCCGCCATGAGATAGAGACATCCAAGGAGGCCCATGGCAATTCAACAATTCATGTCGGTCAGTCTTCTCATCCCGTTGCATTGAGGTGCATTCTATTTCAGCCCGAAAGGAGCTGAATAAAAAGTAACCTTATGTGATATTTTGGGCCTCGTGTTCCACGACCTCATGTCCCAGCACGTGAAAGGCTAGTTGGCTTGCAAAATCCTTGACACCGCAACTTCCCAAATGCTCCTGCAGTGAGTCCCAGACCCGTTGGATGTATGAAGCACCATATTGTGGTGGCACTAGCTCCGGGCATCCTCCTGAGTCATAGGTTGGTCAGCCCTCTCCGCACACCTCTTAAGGTGTATGCACATACTGTCTGGTGACACAAACCACTTTCCTTTAATTTTGCATTTCTAGTAAGGGAAATATATCCTGTACTCATTCGCGATCGCCAGCCTCTCTGGCGTCGTGAGAATACCGGTATTTGGACATATCCAAGTCCTTGGCATGAATGTTTTGGAGCTCTTGCATGGCATGCACCACGAACCAGTGTCGGGAGCAGAAGTTGGCAGATTTAACTCTTGTCCACATGTGAGACCTCTGAAGGTGTAGTTGCACCTCCTGTCTTTTGACTGGTACGTTTCACGAATCTTGGGATCAAACGTGTTGGCTATAAAATGCGCCAGGATTGGAAGGACATGTCAACCGAGGATCGTTGGGCGGGTATGACATCTCTGGCGCTGCCCATCTCTACCAGAACAATTGTTGCCACGAGTGCCCGATATCTCATGACCTTCGTTGTCACCGTAGTGACTATTGTTTGTTGGTGGGATGGGGTGAGAACTATATTATCTGTCCGGGTCCATTGGTTAAATTTTCTGTGTTCATGAGGAAGAAATTGCATACTGGCTTGGAACCCCATCTACGCTCATGTTTGATCCAGCAATATCGGTCAGCTGCCATGTATGTGGTTGCTCCGTTGTTGGACCTTCGCAATCATTCCTGACAGGTGAATAGGTCAGTACAAATGCCGCCACCTGATATGATGGCTTACCCAGGGATGTAACCGAAGCCCGAAAATATATTCTCGGGGAAGGGAGGAATTCCCGTTGTCAGCTGATTAGGATATTGGGAGAATTCTGTAAGAGAGATTGAGTGATATTGTTGGCATGGCTAGTTGAGTCCAAACTTAGGGTCAAACATCAGGTTATCGCCAGGTCCTTGTGGCACCTGTGCTAGATCGCTCCATAGGATTCCAGAATGGGCCGAAATTGTGCTCAAGGACTGGTGGTAAGATTCCATTACAGGCCAACATGTATTATCGCCCAGTTCATCCGAGGTACTGTGCACCATAGGTGCCCTATCAACCGGTGACCCTCAATTGTACGACAGACGCCACAGCTTACAAAAGAAGGTTCCCGTTACCGTAAACTGATGCCTCGTGAGGCCCAGAGACCTGTGGGACGTGGTAGCCGGCTGGCTGAGTGCCCCCTGAAAAGCTGCCTGAAAACATATGATGGGCAACACAATGGTACAATTGATTTTCACGTACTGGAGGAACCTTGAATAAATTGTGGAACAAGCACAGAACTGTTATAGTTTTGCCCAGGCCATTATTGGTGTTCCGTCCACTGCACTGGGGTCGTACCCATGGAGAACTCCAACGGTTCTTCCCCCCTATGGGGGAACCCTCCATTGTTCTCGTAGCCCAAGGTAGAAGTGGACGACTCTGTTTGAGGTCTTCTGCAGGAACGTCCGCTTGTATCAACATAAGCCTGAGAATACACTCCTGGGCCATAATTGGAATTATTTCAATGGTAATGATCAGTAGAGATCAAGGCTGGATCTTTTGTGTGGTAACTGACCTATGTTCAGAGTTGGCAGAGACCATGATGTTAAAATTCGAGTGAAAAGCAGAAAGCAAAGTGACTCCAAGCTCCAACCACACCGTTTCAGTAGTTGAATACATCTCGATACAGATTTGTCTAAAAATAGAATGGCGGACCCCAAACAAATATAACCATTTGGGAAGATTGCGGTATCGATCCTTGTGTTCGGCTATCTTTCAGTGTAAGAAGTCTTCTGTGACTCCCAAAAGAGAATTTTTCATGTGATGGGGGCCTGCATCTGCATCCATAACCAGTGCAACTCGATCGTCCTTTTTGTCAACACTGCTATGTTCTGCAATGCTTGGTTTGGAAGAGATCACTCGTTTTGATGACTTCTAATGACTGTCGCACGAAGGTATGGGTTCAGGTGATCCATGCGACTCTTGCTGTGGGTGACTTGGTGTGGCCGGTACTGAGGAGAGTTGTGGTATTCAATTGTGAGAAAAACTCAAAGATATGGACAGTGTTTCATGTTGTTGACGGTCATGTAATAATCATAATAGGGTGCATATAATCGATCCCATTACTTTTTTGAGCAATTGGGGACAAATTACACAATCGGTGTCAAATGCCACAATGCAACTCTTTCATAGATACTGACGGCCTTGTTTTTATGTTTCCAGGAGAATGCTGACCCTAAGCCTAAGCCTAAGAACAATAATCACCTTGACTTTCCAACATCACCAAGCCTGCAAGAGTTCAACGACATGTTCCCTATCAATAACAAGAGAAAATATCACAAGAACAATGGACTCATTAGATATATGCCAACTTTCTTCCCTTCTCACTAGTGTACAAATTAATACATTGAATAGTGATCTGGCTAGCCTGCTGACCCAAACAACACCCATTTTACCCACATGTTAAATGAGGCACAATCAAATACATAATGCATAATAGGGATAGAAAACCAAGCAGTGATTCAGACTACCAGGGCAGAAAGATAATATCCAGCCAGCACCTAGTAATTGCACCCCATGACAAGTCAAAAGACTCAGTATGATCGAGGGAGATACCAAGAGGACCACACAATGGAACTGGGCGGTAAGGGTAACAAGTAATTGGTAGAGCAGAAGAGGAAACAAAAAAGGTGACAAAGGATATTCCAGTGAAGAGATGAATGTACCCATAGAGTGCAGAGGCATACTTTGATCAGAGAAGAAGAAATACAATAACACAATGGAGCACTTAAGACAGAAGACAGGGTCATATTCACTAAAACCACCTGAAGCACATTTTGCTCTTGACATCGATCTGTTGACACCATCACCAGCCTTCACCAAAATGTGTATACGGAGTACTTGCAGACATACCTCCAACCTAGTCCAACTATGCACAGGTCATGTCCTTCTGAAAAAAAAATCTATAACGGGTAGGAAGTTTAAAATCACCCACTTTTCCAAACGGCAATCCACTATCTAATGAGGTGTCCAGCCTACAGCGGACCCAGGGGAAGACTTGAACATCAACTCAAACAAAGCGCTTAGCCAATCATAATATCACTTGCCAAGTCAAAATCAATGCCGGCCGTATTCCAATATATCAATACAACCGGTAGATTCAATAACACGTGTGGCGACTAGGGCTGGATCATTACGTCGCTCCACTCAGAAGCCCAGATATGTTTAGGGCCATGCTCGAAGAGCGAATGCGGAGATATATATCAAAGGATTGAGATTAAAATATTGCTGACAGTACAATTGTAATCTATGTCGTACGTAGGGCTCAGCCCCAAAAGATCAAAAAATTGGCAAAAACAAGCACATTCTAATTTCTAATCTCCCGTCTCTTCTGCGATGTGCTGTTTAATCAATCCTACCGCTTTGTCTGACCTAGGTTTTATCGAGCATTTAAACGGCTTGGGATGACTGTAATTAAGAAGGCCGGGTAATTGATCTCAGTTGAGTCTGATAAAGAAGAATAAACCGACACACCTAATAGTCCCAGACATCCACTCAATCTCGGGCTCTATGACATTCCCATGCTCATCGTGAGCCTTCGTGATGTTGAATGTAGCAAGTGTCATAGCGACACAAGCAAAAAGGAACTCTTCCGCAAGGTATTTCCCAGGACAAATCCTGCACATGACCGTAAACGCAGCGAATTAAATATCATTCTAGTCCTTCACCTCCTCCCAAAACCAAATGCCAACTCAGTCGGATTTTTCACCTCACTTGTCATTTTACCGAAGAAACGGTCCGGTCTAAATTCTTCTGGGTTGGGGTATACCTCGGGATCACGCATAAACGCCCTAGTCGGTTACAAACCCAGTGAGTGTTAAGCTATCAGTATATTTTTATTTGTACCATATGTTAGAAATGACTGTGGAACCAGCGGGGATCCTGTATCCTTCATAGACATCTTCCTGAGTCACACGATGGGGAACCCCTGTGTTAGAAAAGGACACAAATGAGAATTGTCCCACCTGAGTGATGAGCTAGAGCCTGGTAGACAAATAATAGATGACTCGCCTAGGGGTGCTGTAGGGGCCCACCGTAACACTTCTTTGATCAGTGCGTCGACGTATGGTAGGTGAGCACGATCAGACAAGGAGGGAAGCCGGTCGTTGCCTATGACACGATCTAGTTCAGCCTGGGCCGCGTGCTGAACGTGGGGGTGTGTGCACATTGCGAGGAAGAATGAAGACGCGGTGGAGACAGTCTGATTCCGAAATGTCCATTAATTTTGTCTCAAAAAACAAGACAAAGAGGACACCTACTGTATCTGCCCCCCCTGGTATATACTCATTGAACATAATCACCACGCATGCAGGTTTCAATGTTAACTCACCAGCGTAAAGCGAGAACGCTGCCCATTTATAAACTTCCTCCTTCTCGGGACTGCAATTTTCTCCTAGCACCTTCGACATGAAGGACACTTGGGCTGATCCTTGCGCCTTTGATACCCGGAACGCTCAACCTCAATGCGTAAAGGATATAGTAGGTAATGCTCTGAACCTACCATTTGTAATTTGGTAAACTGAGATGGTACTTCTACCATGTCGATAATGAGCTTCCGCCATAGGGCAGCTTTCCGCAAGAAGCCCATTCCAGGAAGAAAGGCCGGAAAATATTTTACTATACAGAAACATAGACCGGCCAGACCATTAATTCATCAAATAAGGTAGATTGATCAGGAAAAATACACTCACACCACGGTATGGAATCGACAATAAAGGAACCAGGAGTGGTCGCTTCTGAAAAATGGCTAAGGCTGGACTCAGCAATTTTCAAGAGGATATCTGGCTCGTCGTCGTCTTCTGATACATCGTATCCATAGGAGATGCTCAATATAATCGCCCCTGTGGCGCTGTAAACCAATCAATCGGACAAGATGATGATCAGGTTCACCCTGATAACGGGAAACAATGAGACTCACTGTCGTAAGTGAGCCGGGAACTTCTCAGGGGTATTCAATAATCTCCCCAAAAACTTTATGCACTCCCTTTCCTGTATTTCTCTCAACGCGCCAACAACACCCGGGCCCAGGACACCTTTCATAAGGCGCCTCATGTCGCGAACGCGAGTTTTATCCTGGGAATTATACGGACTCAGTCCGAGAGCATGGTCCCACCCCACAAGCTCTCCAGCCATGGTAAGGTTTGGGCGATCGGAGTATATGGAAGACTGTTTGTCTAAAAGATCGATCGCGGCCTTTGCAGAGTTGAGGATAATGTATGAACGACCGAAGATCATTACAGATATCACGTCGCCTGTGAAGATTGTGGATTTCTTGAAATTAAAAAAGCAAGTTGGATGTTGCCTACCATATATTTTTCGCCAGGCTGTGTATGTAACCCACTCTTTGGAGCGCGGGGCATTGAAGATATTTCCTGCTATGGGCCATTTGAATGGACCTGGAGGGAGAGAAAGTCGCTTCGTATGTCGGTTTGAGGTAAAGAACAAGTAAACTGTGAGAATCAAAATGAGACTAGGGACGAGTGCAGGGAAAAAGCGACTAGGGACGAGTACAGGAAACAAGAGACGAGAGGAGAGTGCAGGAAACACCAAGGTCGCAGACATTTTCGCTGTGCACTGATATGTTGAGCGAGCAGTAATATATACTATAAAAATAAATACTCAAAGGTGAACTCCAATTCTCCACCTGATCGGAGCTGACGACACGACATGGAGCTAGGTACCACTGATCATACCCCCTAGGAGACATGGAGCTAAGCGCCCCAGACCCGCCCAGGAGACAACTAGCTAAGCGCCAGCCTATCAGACCGGATTGGGCGACATTGGCTTAACTGCCAGTAGACCCGATTGGATCCCGAGCGTGGGAACTTAATCTGTAGTGATGGTGGCGGTTCCACGATTAGACGCAGAACAAGTGTGATTATTGTATAGGTGCCACTGGAATCGCCAACTTGCTAGACTACCGTTTGCTTTCATACACTAGAGGGAATTATAATATCATACATTATCGACAGATTATTTAGATAATAATATTGTATATGTTCTACACGTTCTAGGTCTTCCATCTTCTAGAAATCGTCCGTATCTTATATATCTTCCATATATTCTATAGACTTTCTATATATCTTCTATATCTATACCATCTATATAACCTAGTGATCTATCGTCATAGGTTACTAATTGCCCGATTAGACGTCGAACAAGGTTGATTTTACAGAATGTTTTATTTGTTATTATTTTCTTGGCCAAAGTTTACTTTCACAACACAGTCCGAATTATTCGGAACTGCTACATAGTTGCCCAAGCGAGTCCAAATGTGTCAAATTGGTCAGCCTTAGTTGCATATTATCTGCATTACGTCAGCGAGGGTGATCTGACTGGTACAACAACCGCATTCACCAAACGTGCTTCCTTCCCCTATCCTGGCCTCCCCTCTGATGTCTTTTTGCTTCTATCCTGTTTTTTTTTATGGTTTATGTTAGATTCTGTCAGGTTCTGGTTTCTGCTTAGTTTCTGACAGTTTCTTATACTCTCTGCTGCACCTTATAATCCTTTGCTGGCAGTCCTTTATGGCAAGCTTCTCCTGTGCTCTTCTTGCAGTCCTCTATGTTCTCTTTTGTCTCTCCAACTGTGGTAAGTCTTCATCTTTGCTTTTTAGTCTATTCATAATATCCTTGAAACTTCTTTTTCTCACCCTCTGACTATATTAATTTATACTCTGTGGCTGATATCTAATATCATTTTTTTTCAATGGGTTTTGTCTATTAACTTTCGCATTTTTTAGTAATTATTTTACCCATTCTCTTGTTAGGGAATGGCACGGGTTGGGCCAACCCATACGGGTCACTGGGTTGGGAGTCCTTGGGTGCAGGTGTAGGTCAAGCTGAGAGCACCCGCAACTTGGCCCAACCTGCGGTGTCACACGTGTGCATGAGCGGACGGAAGGGCATAGCATACAAAATTGGTTTGGCCATAGTGGCGTATACCGTTGAATCCTGTTTGGGTTCAGAGGCGTCTTATTGCTGCATCTGGCACAGGAAAATGGTGTGGAGCTTCAGAGGTCCCAACGGGAAATTTGGCAGAGACGGAAAAACGGCTTGAAGGGGAAGAAAACAAGTTGTTCTTGCATTTTGTGACGAAGAGGGTTAAGTGGAAGCCTGAAGAAAGGAGTAGTGCGAAACACCTACCGGATGACTTGTAGCTAACAGGTTTGATAGGCATAAAAATAAAATGTAAGTGGAACAATCAGTTGTTTGATATTCGTATCGTGTTCGCTAAAACTGACTCGGCAAGAGCCGTGCGCAAGTGGAGCACACGAATGTATCGACCTAATACGGCAGTCAGTATAGTTGCACCACCTCCGAAGGGATCGGCACAGAAAACCCACATATTCACATGTTCACAACTTTTGCTCAAATGCGATCTCATTGAAGCGATGATTGAAATTCCACAACTATGTTCGGCAGTTTGCGATAGTGCACAGATTGCCTTCACATTGTCTACTGCTTCTGGGGTGGCGTTGTTATGAATTATATGAGCGCTTTTCTCGTTCTTTGGGTGCAGTCTACTTTCTTCGTTACCTGGCACTGTACCTCTATTATAGCTGTCTATTTTCGTCAACTGTAGAGAGACTAGACTCTAAGTTTGAGCCTGATGATTTGGACGGAGTACATCACCCACGAAAAATTCACCATGCGTTCGCGATTTTCAGCATATCCGCAGTGATCACGTTCGCTCCTTAGTGGGTTGCGAACGGATGGATGATGTATGCGCCTCAGTGAAGATATGTGAACCAAGATTGACCATATGAACCCACACAAGGAACTATGTTGGTGACGAATAATTGTCTCTGTGTTGTCAAAATAAAGCAATGAACAGATACAAACGCTAATCAGACGTCATATCAGGTACGGCACAGATTGCTAGGTTCCGTTAAGCATAGATATAATAGATAGAAAATATAGAAGATATATAGACGTATTAGAAGATATAGAAGACATAGAAGACACGGAAGATATATACGATATGTTATGAACAAGACGTCAAGCGTTATTTTAATATTTCATATTATTTGCCTGGAAAGTTAGCGATTCCAGTGGTATAGCAGCGTATAAAAACATGCCAATCACTCTTGTTCGGCGTCTAAACCGGGAACCGGCAACCATCACCCCAGATTGGGTTGCGGCGCTCGGCATGTAATTGGGTCTGATAAGCTACATGTCGCCTAGACGGGTCTGATAGCCTGGCGCTTAGCTCCATGTCTCCTAAACGGGTATGTGCCTAGTTCAATGACGTCTAGTCAGGTCCGGTAAGGTGACGTATAACTGAACGTGGTCTAACCGGAGTCCGCCTTTGAATGTTTTTATAGTATATATTACTGCTTGCTCACCATATCAGCAGACAGCGAAATGCCTTCGATCTGCGTGTTTCCCGCCCTCGTCCCTAGTCTCTTTGTTATTCTCGCGGGTTACCTGTTCTTTACCTCAAATCCACATACGAAGCGACTTTCTCTCCCTCCAGGTCCATTCAAATGGCCCATAGCGGGAAATATGTTCAATGCCCCCCGCTACAAAGAGTGGCTCACATACGCAGCTTGGCGAAAAAAATACGGTAAGCAACACCCAACTTGCCTTTCTCTTTTTAGTTTCAAGAAATCCACGATTCTCACAGGCGACGTGATATCTGTGAAGTTCTTGGGTCACTCAATCATTATCCTCAACTCTGCAAAGGCCGCGATCGATCTTTTAGACAAACAGTCTTCCATATACTCCGATCGCCCAAGCCTTACCATGGTTGGAGAGCTTGTGGGGTGGGACCATTCACTTGGACTAAGTCCCTATAATTCCAAGAAGAATTCCCGCGTTCGTGACATAAGGCGCCTTTTGAAAGGCGTCCTGGGACCGGTGGGAGCATTTGGCGAGCTCCAGGAGAGGGAGTGTGTAAGGTTTTTGGGGAGATTAATGGGTACTCCTGAGCAGCTCTCCGCTCACATACGACGGTGAGGCCCATTTTTTGTTCAAATCCTATCCAGAAGGGTAAACAGGATCCTCATCATGTCTGATTGACTGGTATGCAGCGCGGCCGGAGGTGTTACATTGAGCATCTCCTACGGATATGATGTATCAGAAGAAGATGATAAGCCAGATACCTTCCTGAAACTTGCTGAGGCAAGCCTTAGCGTTTTCTCCGAAGCGACAATCCCAGGGGCCTTTATTGTCGATTCAATACCCTGGTGTGAGTTTATTTGTTCCTCCTCAATCTGCCTCATTTGATATATTATTTTCTCGCGGTCAATATTTTCGTGTAGTGAAATATATTCCATCCATCCTGCCAGGAATGGGCTTCATGCGCAAAGCTGCTCTATGGCGGAAGACACTTTTCGACATGGTGGAACTACCATTTCAATTCACCAAAATGCAAATCGTAAGTTGAAACATTGTCCTACTATATCCTCCAGGGCATCTGGTGTTGATCTTTCTGGGGTATTATAGGCGCAAGGATCGGCTCGACTGTCGTTATTGTCTAAGCTGCTCGAAGAAGAATGTACTCCCGAAAAGGAGGACATTTATAAATGGGCAGCATTCGGGGTGTATGCTGGTGAGCCAATATTATCATTTGCATGGTTCCTGATTATACTCAATGAGGGTATATCAGGGGGAGCCGATACAGTAGGTGTCCCCTTTGTCTCCTCTATTGAGCAGAAATTAATAGTAAAAGACTGTCGCCTCCACGTCTTCATTCTTTCTCGCGATGTGCACACACCCCCACGTTCAGCACGCGGCACAGGCTGAACTAGATCGTGTCATAGGCAGCGACCGGCTTCCCTGTTTAGCTGATCGTCCACACTTACCATATATCAACGCAGTAATAAAGGAAGTGCTGCGGTGGGCCCCTACAGCACCACTAGGCGAGTTATTGTTGTTATTTGTCTTCCAGGCTCTAGCTCACCACTGAGGTGGTCATATTCTCATTTGTTTCATCTTCTAACACAGGGGTTCCACATCGTGTGACTCAGGAAGATGTCTATGAAGGGTACAGGATCCCCGCTGGGTCTACAGTTGTTGCTAACATATGGTACAAATCAAAGCATACTAATAAATTAACACTCACCCTGTTTTTACCCCAATAGGGGGTGTTTGCATGATCCAGAGGTATACCCCAACCCAGAAGAATTTAGGCCGGACCGTTTCTTCGGTAAAACGAGCAGTGAAGTGAGAAATCCGTCTGATTTTGCATTTGGATTTGGGAGAAGGTGAGGAAACGGAGAGATATTTGATTCTTTGTGTTCACTGTCATTTACAGGATTTGTCCTGGGCAAGCACTTGCGGAGGATTTTCTTTTTCTTTGTGCTGCCATGACACTTGCGGTGTTCAGTATCACTAAGACTCACGATGAGAATGGGAAAGTCATCGAGCCTCAGTTCGAGTGGATTACAGGCGCTATTAGGTATGCAGTTTTAGTTGTTCTTTATGTGACCTTACTGAGAACAATGACCTGGCCTTCTCAATTAGTCATCCCGAGCCGTTTAAATGCTCGATAAAGCCTAGGTCAGACAAAGCGGTAGAATTGATTAAACTCCACATCGCAGAAGAGAAGGGAGATTAGAAATTAGAATGTGCTTGTTTTTGCCAGTTTTTTGTCTTTTGGGGCTGAGCCCTACATATGACATAGCTTACAATTGTACTGTCAGCAATATTTTTATATCAATCCTTTGATACATATCTCGGCATTCGCTCTTTGAGCATGGCCCTGAACATATCTGGGCTTCTGAGTGGAGCAACGTAATGATCCAGCCCCAGCGCATCGGGTCTACTTGTTCGGGCCCTGATATTTTTAGTCGCCACACGTGTTGTTGAATCTACCGCTTGTATTGATATATTGGAATACGGCCGCCATTGATTTTGATTTGGCAAATGATGTTAGGATTGGCTAAGCGCTTTGTTTGAGTTGATGTTCAAGTCTTCCCCTGGTTCCGCTGTAGGCTGGACACCTCATTAGATAGTGGAATGCCGTTTCGCCTCCCCCTCTGCATGTCGGAAAAGTGGGTGATGGTAAACTTCCTACCCGTGATAGATATTTATTTTTTCAGAGGGACATGACCTGTGTATAGTTGGAATGGGGTGGAGGTATGTCTGCAAGTAATCCCTATACACATTTTAGTGAAGGCTAATGATGGTGTCAACAGATCGATGTCAAGAGCAAAATGGGCTTCAAGTGAGTTAGTGAATATGACCCTGTGTTCTGTCTTAAGTGCTCCTTTGTCTCACTGTTTTTTTTCTTCTCTGATCAAAGTATGTCTCTGCACTCTATGGGTACATCCATCTCTTCACTGGAATATCCTTTGTCACCTTTTTTGTTTCCTCTTCTGCTCTACCAATTACTTGTTACCTTTACAGTCCAGTTCCATTGTGTGGTCATCTTGGTATCTCCCTTGATCATACTGACTCTTTTGACTTGATCATGGGGTGCAATTACTAGGTACTGGCTGGATATCACCTTTCTGCTCTGGTAGTCTGAATCACTGCTTGGGTTTCTATCCCTATTATATATTATGTATTTGATTGTGCCTCATTTAACATGTGAGTAAAATGGGTGTTGTTTGGGTCAGCAGGCTATCCAGATCACTATTCAATGTATTAATTTGTACACTAGTGGGAAGGGAAGAAAGTTGGCATATATCTAATGAGTACATTGCTCTTGTGATATTTTCTCTTGTTATTAATAGGGCACATGTCATTGAACTCTATCAGGATTGGTGATGTTGGAAAGTCAAGGTGATTACTGTTCTTAGGCTTAGGGTTAGGGTCAGCATTCTCCTGGAAACATAAAAACAAGGCCGTCAGTATCTATAAAGGAGTTGCATTGTGGCATTTGACACCGATTGTGTAATTTGTCCCCAATTGCTCAAAAAAGTAATGGTCAAGTGATTATATGCACCCTATTATTATTATTACATGACCGTCAACAACATGAAACACTGTCCATATCTTTGAGTTTTCCTCACAATTGAATACCACAACTCTACTCAGTACCGGCCACACCAAGTGACCCACAACACAGAGTCGCATGGATCACCAGAACACATACCTTCGTGCGACAGTCATTAGAAGTCATCAAAATGAGTCATCTCTTCAAACCAAGTATTGCAGAACATAGCAGTGCTGACGAAAAGGACGATCGAGTTGCGCTGGTTATGGATGCAGATGCAGGCCGCCATCACATGCAAACTTCTCTTTTGGCAGTCACAGAAGACTTCTTACACTGAATGATAGCCGAACACAAGGATCGATACCGCAATCTTCCCAAATGGTTATATTTGTTCGGGGTCCGCCATTGTATTTTTAGACAAGTCTGTATAGAGATGTATTCAACTACTGAAACGGAGTGGTCGGAGCTTCGAGTCACTTTGCTTTCTGCTTTTCACTCGCATTTTAACATCATGGTCTCTGCCAACTCTGAACATAGGTCAGTTGCGACACAAAAGATCCAGCCTTGATATCTACTGATCATCACAATTGAAATAGTTCCAATTATGGCCCAGGAGTGCATTCTCAGGCTTATGTTGATACAAGCGGACGTTCCTGCAGCAGACCCCAAACAGAGTCCTCCACTTCTACCTCGGGCTACGATAACAATGGAGTGTTCCCCCATAGGGGGGAAGAACCGTTCGAGTTCTCCATGGGTACGACCCCGGTGCACTCGACGGAACCCCAAAACTGGCCTGGGCAGAACTATAATAATTCTGTGATTGTTCCAAAATTTCTCCAAGGTTCCTCCAGTACGTGAAAATCAATTATACCATTGTGTTGCCCATCATATGTTTTCAGGCGGCTTTTCAGGGGGCACTCAGCCAGCTGGCTACCACGTCCCACAGGTCTCTGGGCCTCACAAGGCATCAGTTTACGGTAACGGGAACCTCATTTTGTAAGCTGTGGCGTCTGTCGCACTATCGAGGGTTCTCATGTCACCGTTTGATAGGGCACCTATGGTGCACAGTACCTCGGATGAACTGGGCGACGACACATGTTGGCATGGACTGCATTATTACCCCCAGTCCTCGAGCACAATTTCGGCCCATGCTGGAATCCCATGGAGCGATCTAGCACAGGTGCCACAAGGAACCAGTGATAGCCGGATGTTCGACCCTGAGTTCTTCCCAGGCATATCGAGTACGTGAATCGTTTGGACTCAACTAGGCATGCCAGCAATATCACTAACTCTCTCTGTACATATTTCTCCCAATATCCCAATCAGCTGACAACGGGCATTCCTCCCTTCCCTGAGGATATATTTTTGGGCTTCGGTTACATCCCTGGGTAAGCCAACTGATCAGGTGGCGGCAGTTGTACTGACCTATTCACCTACCAGGAATGATTACGAAGGTCCATCGACAGACCAACCACATACGTGGCAGCTGAATGGTGTTACCGGATCAAGCATGAGCATAGATGGGGTTCCGAGCCAGTAAGTAATGTCTTGCTCATGAACACAGAAAATTTAACCAATGGACCCGGACAGATAATATAGTTGGCACCCCATCCCACCAACAAACAATAGGCACTACGGTGACAACGAAGGTCATGAGATATCGGGCCCTCGTGGCAACAATTGCTCTGGTAGAGATGGGCAGCGCCAGAGATGTCCTACCCGCCCAAGGATCCTCGGTTGACATGCCACGCAAGCTACAGCCAGTCCTTCCAATCCCGGTGCATTTACGGCCAACACGTTTGATCCCAAGATTCGTGAAATGTATCAGTCAAAAGACGGGGGGTGCAACTCAACCTTCAGAGGTCTCACGTGTGCACAAGAGTTCAATTTTCCAACCTCTGCCTCCCGACATTGGTTCGTGGTGCATGCCATGCGAGAGCTCCAAGACATTCATGCCAAGGACTTGGATATGTCCAAGGCCAGTATTCTCACAACGCCAGAGAGGCTGGCGATCGCGAATGAGTACAGGGTATATTGCCCGTACGAGATATATAAAATGAAAGGAAAGTGGTTTGTGTCACCAGACAGTATGTGCACACACCTTAAGAGGTGTGCGGAGAGGGCTGGCCAACCTATGACCCAGGAGGATGCCCGGAGCTGGTGCCACCAAAATATGGTGCTTTATACATGGAACAGGTCGGCACCTCACTGCAGGAGCATTTGGGAAGTTGCGGTGTCAAGGATTTTGCAAGCCAACTAGCCTTTCACGTGCTGGGACATGAGGTCGTGGAACACGAGGCCCAAAATATCACATGAGGTTACTCTTTATTCCGCTCCTTTCGGGCTGAAATAGAATGCACCTCTATGCAACGGGGTAAGAAGACTGACCGACATGAATTGTTGAATTTCCTTCGATGTCTCTATCTCATGGCGGAAGTCGTACATAATGCCTATAATATCACAGGCCAATGAGCTTACGGTATGGGAATATCTGTCCCATAGCAGCGTGGTCAATCCATTGGGTAGACTTGCCAAGCTTTGACCTGTGCTTTTCTCCATTTCTCCACCTTTACAGATACACGCATCGGTGTGTTATGGAATACTCCATCCGAGACACAAAAGACAACCGCTGAACAAATAACGGGTACATGAAGAGACATGGTGTAAGTGTTTCAGACTGCTGGCCAGGTGGGAAATGTGCCGATATGATTTCCTTTAGAGTGAACACGGCATAAAAGCACGAGCGGATAAGAGTTAGCGCGTTAGGTTCGTAGTATATAAAGAGTTGAATTATGACGAATTATAGTTTCCTTGCTGAATGCGAGATCTCTCGTCAACAATTCCATTCACATCTAAGTATGGAGTGTTACGCTAATTGGAACTATCTGTTTCAGGATTAATTGGACATAGCCTGGGATGTCATTCCTGAATTTGTTTCATATGACAACAGTGGAGCTACTGACAGGAAAAATGGAGTGTGAAAAATGGATGTGTTAACAAGATTTTGCAATCCCGGTGAGATATACTCATAATTGAACGAGAGCTGCCAGGGATAGACGTCAGAACAAAACCAACTCCATGAGCATGCGTTTCAAAGAAAAGTCAGACGATCCTTTGCCGTTTCCCTTCTTCAACTGTATACTCTCTTCCCATCGACAATCATAGCACTTTGACATCATACGTCACAGGACCTTTTGGGGTGCCAATGTGTTTCCCATAGCGTATAGCCACTGGTGGTAGTATAAGCAATCTTCATGAGTATCTAAGATAAGGAGATATATGAAAATATCCCCGCCGGTGGGGAGGATCGTGAATAAATGTGGATTGGAGTGGGGAGGCATTGACCTTGGGTTTCGCACTGGACCTTGAACCTCTGGAAACAGAGCTTGCTACACAACAAATGTTGGAACCAACGCTATGCCCGGGACATCGATTAGATTTAAGCTTCCTAGATTCATGGTTGGTTATAGAACATATTGAAACTAGATTTTCTGGCCAGAAAATAATCGTCAAGAATGACATACCTATGGAATGAAAAATTTTGCTCATTTCCAAAGTACATAGCTATACGACGCCACAGCCAACAGCGGGATCTAGATGCTGGAACCCGATGTATGGAGTACGTAATTCCTCACATTTTCCCCGGCGTATACGTTGTATCGGGCACTGGATGGTGTAGCCCTTCGCATGTAGACGGCCGCAGGGGGCATTTAACTGTGTATCGGCTTAGGATATATATAAGTTATTGACGAGAATTCCGTAAAATCAACATCCCATCTTTGCACGTCGATGGAGCGATAGAGACTGATTCACGCATATTTTCCCTTATTATGTATCCAGCATTATCAATGATTCAAATGTCCGCCTGCTGTTGCCACATCCCGCACTACATTCCTCCGTTGATGACAAGGCTGGAGTTTACCCTAAAAACAGAGACAATATAGATCGAGGTGCTTTGTGGCAGCAGGATAGCTTGTGATGTCAGGTATCATTACAAGTGGAGACACATTCTCATTGATGGCAGAGAGCAGTTATACTATCAAGCACACTAGTAGGTAGCATTAAACCACAGGAGCTCAGGCCGGATATACACTTCACCATTACCCCAGCCTAATAAAAGAAAAATCTATTCATTCCTGTCCCTCATTATCCTTTAGTGTTTCCTCATTAACTATTCCTTCTTCTTCCTTATCTTCCTTATCATCTTTATCATCATCCACTTCCATATTCTCTTGTCCTAACTGAACCAAACCCACATCCCTATTAGGGGGCCATCCTGAACCTCAACCCAATTCCGACCCGTTCCATGCGGCCGCTGATAGAGGTGATGCCAGAACCTGAATGTGAGAAGGCAGGAGCAAATATAACTGAATCAATTAAGTAGCTGAGTGTGAGTTTCCTATGATAATAGGAAACACAATCTTAATCTTTGACAAATGTCTGTAGTGTTGGTATGGCCCAAACAAAAAATTGTGCCCTGACCCTTGCGAAGCCTTGACCATGGATTCACAGGGCTCAGGACCCAGGTTATTAGTGACTCACTTTTAGGCATCCATAGTCTTGGTAGGTCATCCCTGAAGATCAGTACGCTGGTTTCATGCAACTCATGCTTGTTTCAAATGGTGGTCTTAGCACAAATTCAACGAAGCAAGTCTTGCAAGGTAAATGCTTACTCTTCTACCTATCATACTATACTGTTGGGACATATCAACGTATCAGCTACTGCAACCCAGTTTTTGATGTCTCTGAGCAGCTCGTCTACTCTACGATTGTTCTTTGTTCATGGCAGACTGAAGACAAGCAACAGAGCTGCCTTTCAAATAACAAATGGACCACCATCCGTTCTCACCTGCGGTTCCTATAAGTAGCCCTCAACCTTCCCTTATCAGTCCCATGTGTGGTTTGCTATTTCCACCTACTTTTCCAACTTTAAAATTTCCATAAACACTTCCCTTTGGGTATCCTCCTCCTGGGTCATATGGGTTTCTTTCTTGCTAAGAGCATATTTCATCTCCACCATGTAACAACTCATCTGTTGCGATGCTCCCTTGGTTATTCCACCGACCTTGATAATTTTTCAATTAGGCCACAGCACCCATACGCTTTGTCATACTTGTGTATTATATCGATGACAATATGTGCCAAGCTAACAACAGAATTACTTCCGGTGCTATGTACAGCCTCGTTAGTGGTGTAGCGGTTCCAGATGAGCAATTCATAATTGTATCGATATTTGGAGAACTTGCATGTGTAAAGGAGGCTATGTGTCGGAAAAAGATCTTAAGGAGGTAGCATAAATCAAGGTCAGCCTGGAGAACCAGACTGGTGTCAAACACTGGAATAGACGCGTAGTAGCATCGGCCATAATAATTGCCCAGGTAACATCAACAACAGAGTTGCCTCTTGTTCTTTGATTATGGCATTACGGCATCGTTAGTAGTCTGGCGGCACCAGATGCGATTCTCTGTCCTAAGGAGAAGATGATTGTGAACTTGCGTGTGTGATGGAGGCTATTGGATGGAAAAAAATCTTCAGAGGCACCGCAAATCAGAGTCAGCCTTGAGAACCAGACCGGAGCTAAACACTGGAATAGACGCGTTATATTTGAACCTGTCAGGAGTATGGCCACGCACACAATTCAATTCGCCAGCTGTCAATCTGACGCTGGCATCGCCTTGGCCTGGGAACTCATAGGGCACACACCCACGTCTCTTCGTTCGACCCATCGACACCAGCATCGTTTAAGCCAGCTACCGAACACTCTCATGTCCGAACTCGTGCACTCCAATCCACAATCTACGTCTTGTTTTGGGGGCATAAACCTTGACTGGAAAAATGTCACCATGAGTGAGCATGCTTGTTGAACAATGACTCAGACTGGAAGAACTGATACATCTTGTTTGTCCGTTGCAGACGGTGATGTGTATATGCCGATGATCAATAGTGAGTGCGGCGATCACTTAGGGCCTTTCACGCCTAGACTCATATTTTTTTAGACCCTCCAGTCGATCTGTTAGGCTTGCTCAAACCTGCTGAAAGAGCAACTTATAACACACGCAACGCCGCTGAAGATGTCCAACACCCCGGGTGCATGGAGAACACGCGTGTACGGATATTGGATGATCTCGAGAGATGGGCGCGCGATGCTTCAACTGCAAAGGTCTACTGGCTAAATGGACAGCTTGGAACGGGAAAGACAAGCATCGCTCACACTCTCAGCGAGCGTTTGAATGAGCAGAAGATCCTTGGGGCCAGTTTCTTTTGTTCCCGCTCAAGTGCAGCATTAGCCGATGCAACACGGATCATTCCTACAATTGCGAATATGCTTGCTCGATCTAACCCCAGGATCCGAGCAGTCCTGCATGATCTCCTCATGAATACACCTGATATTGCCAATCTCCACTCACCTTCCGACCAGTTCAAGTCTTTAGTGACAGAGCCCATTAAGCTTCTTGCAGAAAGCCAACATCTACTTGCTAATGTTGTTGTTTTGGATGCCTTGGACGAATGCTCAGAACCTAGGAGAGTAGAACTGTTGATAAAGACAATCCTCGACGGTGTAGTGGACATACCTCTGAAGTTCCTCATTACAAGTCGACCCGAGACCTGGATCACCGCATCCTTCCATCACAGTCCTGAATATTCTCTTCAGGAATTTTCCTTACATAAAGGATCATTAACAGATGACGAACAGACCGATATTGAAACATACCTGAGATCTTCACTGTCCAATATCGCGACCAAGCACGGATATTCTCAGCCTAACCTTCCCTGGCCAACCGAACCTGAGGTAAAGAGTCTTCTTGACCAATCGGATGGATTATTCATATACGCTGCGACTGCGGTGCGGTTTATCGATGACACGAACGTAAATCCTACGGCGCGTATAACTGAACTTACACGATCGGCGTTGCCTCTCCGGTCTCTGGACAGTTTCTACAATTTGATTATGGACGAAGCATTCAGGAATCTTGTGATTGACAAAGAAAAGATGGAGACACAAGGTTTGCTTGCCGTGGTGGTCTGTGTTCAAACCCCATTGTCCATCTCTGGGATTGCTTCCTTGTTAGGGAAGACATGCAATCAGGTTGAGATTGACCTATCTGGATTTCATTCGGTAATCCATATTCCCTCTACCAATGATGGGCTGGTCAACATCTTTCATGCCTCATTCCGTGAATTCGTCATCGATCCCAAGCGCTGCCCAGCACACAGGGTAGATGTATCGGATGCACATCATAAATTGGCCACCAACTGTCTTGGACATATGAATAATTCGCTTCGTCGTAATATTTGCGACTTGGACGATGGCAATATTGGGATACTCCCCCATGAAATTGCAAATCCTGACGTCATTCCGGAGGCCCTCCGATACTCCTGTGTGTATTGGGCCTTTCATTTTCTAGAAGTGTTGTCTCCTGCTGAATCGTCAACGATGCTCGATACTGTTTCTGAATTCGCAGATAACCATCTCTTGCATTGGTTCGAGTGCCTCAGTACATTTGGCGAGCTAGAATCCGGTGTCAAGTCCCTTCGCAAGGCAAAAGAGGCAATATCAGTGAGTTCACCAATTGGACATGAATTCTAGCTCACCAATTTGCCAGAAATATCCGATAATTCACGACAATCACGGGTTGCTCTTTGATGATGCTCGTAGATGCCTCCAGATGGGCTCTGAGGCGATAAGCCACCACTGCCTCAACACCTATCTCTCGGCATTCACGTGGATTCCTAAACAGTCCCTACTCCGACAGAAATATGCGACAGACTTATGCAGCATTCCTCAAGCTAAAGTCGTCGTGGGTCTGGCTGATTCATGGGGGCTGACGTCTGAGCATGTCATGCGACACCGTGCAGAGGTATGCTCTGTGATGTTCTCTAGTGACGGCAGCCGAGTGGTATCTGGGTCCTACGACAAGTCTGTTCGTATTTGGGACGCGGCTACGGGCGAGTTGGAACGCATACTAGTGGGGCATTCAGACTGGGTGCGGTGGGTTGCCATCTCGCATGATGGGACACGTGTCGTGTCTGGTTCGAGTGATGCGTCAGTGCGGATCTGGGATGCAAATACAGGAGAGACGGTGCGCATGTATGAGGAACATTCGGATGGAGTGCGGTGTGTGGCTCTCTCACTTGACGGGATACGTGTCGTGTCTGGGTCGTGGAACTCCATCCGGATCTGGAGTGCGGCTGCAGGGGAAACAGAGCGGGAACTAGAGGGGCATTCCGATTTGGTGCGGTCTGTGGCTTTCTCGCCCAATGGAACACGTGTCGTGTCTGGGTCGCACGATACGACAGTGCGAATCTGGAATCTAGAAAAGGGAGAGATAGAGCGCATATTGGAGGGTCATTCAGGTTGGGTGTCATCTGTCGCGTTTTCGCCGGACGGGTCACGTGTTGTGTCTGGTTCCGAGTCAGTCCATATCTGGAATGCTACCAGCGGGGAGATGGAGCACATCCTGGAGGGTCATCCCAGTCCGGTGATGTCCGTTACCTTCTCGTGTGACGGGACACGAATCATGGCTGGCTTCGGTGACACTTCGATCGGCATTTGGAATGCGGGGACGGGAAGAAGCGAGCACGTGCTAAAGGGACATACGAGTGCAGTGTGGTCTGTTGCATTCTCTTGTGACGGGACACGGATCGTCTCTGGGTCTATGGATTGCTCTGTCCGGATTTGGAATGTGAGCGAATTGGAGACAGAATGCACATCGGATACAGTCTCACGTGAAAGAAGACGCATCTTATCCAAGATATCCCATGTTTTGCATGTGATTCCGGGCAAGAGAGAACGCAGACTGACGGGACATTCCAGTAGAGTGTGGTCAGTAGCATTCTCGCCTGATGGCGCACGGGTCGTTTCTGGGTCAGGAGATAAGTCAATTCGGGTCTGGAATTCCAGCACCGGAGAGGTGGAGCGTGTTCTGGAGGGTCATGCGGGTCATGTGATTTGTGTGGCCTTCTCCCTTGATGGGAAGCGAATCGCGTCTGGTTCGGAGGACAAGTCGATGCGGATATGGAGTGTGGCTACAGGCAAGCTAAAGCACACACTGAAGGGCCATTCAGGTTGGGTGTGGTGCATTGCATTTTCACCTGATGGGACACGTGTGGCTTCTGGTTCAGAAGACCACTCTGTCCGGATTTGGAATGCCACAACATGGAAGGTGGAGCACATACTTGAGGGACATTCATATCCCGTTCGGTGTGTTGCTTTCTCGGGTGATAGTGCACATGTTGTGTCGGGCTCGCTACAAGGCTCAGTCCGGATATGGAATACGACTACTGGGTTATCAGAACATATACTCGAGGGAGATTTCGCTTTGGTGACATCCGTTGCCTTCTTGTTTGGTGGAACGCAAGTCGTCTCGGGTGCAATACAGGATTCAGTTTGTATCTGGAATCTCATCACCGGTGAATCGACTCCATTGGCCGAATCCGCATCCATCGCATTGCCAGACGGAAGCCGAGTTACCCACATGTTCCAAGGTGAATTTCAACTAGTTGCCCCAGACGAGCATCTTGTGTCTGTGTCTTTCAACAAGGACTGGATTATTACAGACCATCCGTTCGTACCTTGCTATTTCCCCCCTGATTTTCGTGGCTTTGTCTCACATGCATTCTCTAAATCCAAAGCATGTTTTGGATATACTTCAGGCCAGGTTGTTATTGTAGATCTTAATCCTGTCCAGCCCTAATTTTCTTTCCAATAAACCATATAATGCAGAAAACATAGTACTGTTCTCCTAACCTGTGTTTATTGATCTAGCTTCCTCTGGGCGGTTGTCATACTTTACTCAGTTGACATGGATTAATGTTAGAGATGGAGAACAGGCACTGATATTTTCGGCCCAGAACTCCATAGCCAACTGAACTCGATTCAAGAGTTTTGAACAGTCAGATGGATTATTCAAACAAGCTTCGGAGGGATATATCGCCCATAGGGAGTGCCTGACACAATCGACACGCCCGCCTGTCCGGCTCTTCTCCTCACCAGGAGGAGGGCGTTTCACAATCTGCCCAGCAAGGCCACAATTTGCTTGTCACTGCGGCCTTTCTCCAAGTTCAGCTCTCCACGGACAGCATTTTCTCCTTGTATAGACATGATCTATATCAATTTAATTCATTTGTCGATTTTGAGCCCACTGAGCATGATCGTGTCAATATTGTTCTGCCTCGTTTGATAAGTTAGAGTCTAGATCAGTTCGTGTAGAAGGTTTGGGAGCAAAGGGAAATCGGTGGACGCCCCATCAGGTGCAGAGGCAGAGTCGTTATTGGACGGCAAATGAGGGTTGGAGAGAAGGAGAGCAAACGGGTGAAGGAGCAAACGGAGGATCACGCGGGGAAGGGTCGATGAATGCTAATCCAGTCGGCGATTGGGGAAGCCATGCCTGGGCACTAAGGTTGTCTGCAAAGGGAGTATCCGGGGCATAGATGGAAGACGCACTGAAGGAGCTGGCGGGTCATGGCAGGACTGGGGGACGGTTGGGGATATTCTTGCAGCCAACCGCGTCGTGCGAGAGGAGCAGCCGGGGGTGCCATGGGGGCAGAGAGTATGCCCTCTGACAGTCGTCTTGATAGATTGAGCTCTGAAGAGGGTGCAAGGACGTATGTATGGCCAGATGGTGTGATCGAGCGCCTCGATGTGGATGGAGATGTTATTCCACGTGAGGATTATGAACATGAAGCTGAGCCATCAAATGCAGGCACAAACGCAAACTGGAATCACATTCAAAACTGCAACCGCCCTCAAAATTGCACCCGAACTCAATGACATGGCTCAATGGGAGATGATCAACTAGAACATAGGACCGAAAGGGCGATGAATGAATATGCTAGTAACACGAGTGCTGGACTCACGCCCTCGGCAGGCACTCGTGACATGTAACCTATCCTCCGCCCTTCGACGCCTTCACTGTATCCACCGTCTCCAACTGATACTAATCATCCACCCCAGACCCAGCGGGTCTCGCCGCCTGCGCCGGCGCTTCCTAGCGTACTC
>QLPG01000044.1:0-11666 GCA_003314385.1 Gomphus sp. MG54 | reverse complement strand
TGTACCGGATGTACCGAGCCGAGGCCATACGGTGATACGAGATAATGCGGGTGAGGGCCGGTTGGTTGGTATTCCCGAGTGAGTCGGTACTCGGTGTTGCAGGCTTGACAGCTCCCCATAGACCCTACAATCTCAAGATCAACCTTGAGGATGGCACTTTGCCCCCTCTTGGTCCCATTTACTCCCTCTCAGTATCCAAACTCCAATCACTACGAGACTTCATCGACGAACAACTCAACATGGGCTTCATTCAACCCTCACATTTGTCACATGGTGCACCAGTACTATTCGTACGCAAGAAGGACGGCTCCCTGTGGCTCTGTGTAGACTTTTGTGGTCTAAACAGAATCACAAAGAAGGACCGTTATCCACTTCCCCTTATTTCCGACCTCTGAGATGCCCCCAAGAAAGCTCATATATACACTAAAATCAACCTCAGACATGCCTATCACCTCATTTGAATTGCAGAAGGGGACGAATGGAAGACAGCCTTTAGGATATATTATGGATCCTTTGAGTGGCTTATCATGCCTTTCAGACTTTCTAACACCCCTGCTATGCTTCATGAATGACATTTTTGGCGACCTTTTAGACAACTGCACCATAGTCTATTTGGATGACATCTTCATCTATTCCAATGATGAATCCTCGCATATTGAACACGTTGGTGAAGTTCTACGATGATTACGCAAACACAACTTGTACGCTCGACAAGACAAATGTTCTTTCCACCAAATGTTTGTTGAATACCTCAGATATATCCTCTCACCTGAGGGTCTTATGATGGCAGAAGACAAAGTCAAATGCATCACTCAATGGCCTGAGCCACGTAAAGTCAAGGACGTTCAATCATTCCTCGGATTTGCGAACTTCTATTGGAGATTCATTTTCAACTATTCCTCTATTATGACTCCTCTTACTCGACTCACTCACAAAGGTCTGGCTTGGAACTGGAGTGAGGAGTGTAGAGATGTGTTTAATAAGCTGAAATTGGCATTCACATCTGCCCCCATTTCAACTCATTGGACTCCTGATTTGTCCTTGATTGTGGAGACAGATGCATCAGATTATGCTTTAGCAGCTATACTCTCCCAACACTCCCCAGACAGTGAGCTTCATCCTGTCGCATTTCATTCCTAAACTTTCACCTCTCCAGAACTCAATTACGACATTCATGACAAAGAACTGCTAGCGATTTTCAAAGCTTTTCAAAATTGGCGTCATTACTTAGAAGGTTCCGGTGACCCTGTCAATGTCATCACCGATCATAAGAACTTGGAGTACTTTTGTATGACCAAGTTGTTGACTAGATGTCAAGCTAGGTGGTCGGAATACCTCTCAGTTTATTCTTGTCATCCGTTTCAGACCAGGTCATTTGGGCACTAAGCCTGATTCACTCATGAGACGGTGGGACGTCTACCTTAAGGAGGGGATGAGCGACTACGCCACCATTAATCCCCAGAACCTTTGACCCATCTTCTCTCAACATCAGTTGACCACATCCCTTTGAGCCACGAGCCTCATCGAACCAGTACTGAGGGCCTCGACTCTTATGGACACCGAGCGTATCCTGAACAACATCAGACATCATCTTCCCTCCAACTCCTTAGCCCAGAAACACCTCACGAATAATGTGTTATAACATAAGCATGATCACATTCTTTCTGGACACTTCGGAATTAACAAAACCATAGACCTCGTCAGACATGACTACAATTGGCCTGGCATGTGCTCATTCATTAAAGACTACTGCAAGTCCTGCACAATGTGTATGCGGAATAAATCGCAACATCACAAGCCATATGGATTACTCAAACAGCTTCCAGTACCAGACAAACCCTGGAACTCGATATCCATGGACTTCATTGAGCAGCTCCCCGTGTCCTTGGGATTCACAGCCATCCTAGTCATAGTGGACTGCTTCACCAAACAGTCTATCTTCATTCCTACTTCTGTTACCATCACTTCCTCTCAGCTCGCAGAACTCTTTGTACTTCACGTATTCTCCAAACACGGCATTCCTTCTCACGTCACTTCAGATAGAGGCTTGGAATTCATGTCCCACTTCTGGCATTCTCTCGGGAAGGCCCTTGACATGAAGTTGCATTTCACTTCAGGCTATCACCCAGAAGGCGATGGCCAGACCGAGTGTACTAATCAGACATTAGAACAGTACCTCTGCCTCTATTGCAACTATCAACAAGACAACTGGGCCCCGCTATTACCCCTCGCAGAGTTCGCCTATAATAACGCTCCCAGTGCCACCACTGGAATCTCGCCTTTCTTTGCCAACAAAGGCTATCATCCCAATCTCACCATTCATCCTGCACGTGACCTCGCTTCATCACAAGCACAAGACTTCATTGTCGACCTGGATGAGTTGCATCAGCAACTTCGAACCAACATCCTCGATGCTCAACAAATGTACCAATCCTCAGCTGATGCCAAATGACTTCCATCTCTAGACTTTACCATTGGCAGTCTCGTGTTTATCAAAGCCAAATTTCTCAGAACTACCCGTCCCACGAAAAAGCTAGCTGAGAAGTTTTTGGGTCCATTTGAAATCATTGCACGTCCTGGTACTCACTCTGTTACTCTGAAACTCCCAGGCTATATGAACGCAGTACATCCTGTATTCCACGTTTTAATGCTTGAGCCAGCCACTCCTAATCCCATTCCTAATCGCATTCAAGAGTGAATGGAATTGCAAACAGATGAAAATGAAATGAAAGATTGTTACAATGATGATAAAGACGTAATTGTATATTATTATAATCTCCCAATGGCGAGGTTATTGGCGAGGTTTGGAGTTGGGGTTGGCTTCAACGTACTTGCGTTGTGTCCAAATTTCGTAATAGCGAAGAGAGACGGAAGTAAACAGAAGAACTTAGTCAAAATCAGGATTGATTTTCTGACTAAAGACTGAACTAATAGTACAAGGCCTTTTATACTACTTTCTAATCTATTAGGAGTCGAATAGATTCCTATAATAGAATGAGAAAACCGAGGAATGTGAAAAGCGAGGAACAGAAATACTACATCCCAATAATGATCTCCTCTGTGACATTGTTGAGTGACATGTCACTCAGATTCTCAATGAAGTTACCCTAAGGACGTAATAGCAGATTCAGATATAAAGGAGTGAACGGAATTGCGAACAGATGAAAAGGAAATGAAATGTAATGAAAGATATTAAATGTAAATGAGTTCGGAATGGAAAAGCGAGCATGTGGAATGTGACGTAAATGAGTGGAGTGATTTGACAGGAGCACGTGACACCAAGATGGATACACGAGGTGCATATAGTCTGTGGGCTGAGGGCATAATGTTGAATAGTGAGCAAGAGCAGAGTTGGGCTGAGTGGGCTAAATTGAATAGTCAGCTTGCCAGCATACGGTTCCTGACAAAGATATTAAACGTAAATGAGGATGGAATGGAAAAGCGAGCATGTGGAGTGTGACATAAATGAGTGGAGCAAATTGACAAGAGCACGTGACACCAAGATGGATACACAAGGTACATATAGTCCATGGGCTGAGGGCGTTATGTTGAATAGCGAGCGAGAGCGAAGTTGGGCTGAGTGGGTGGAATTGAATAGTCGGCTTGCTGGCGTATGGTTCCTGACAGTATCCCCTCCTTACGGCTGAGTCCCATGACGCCACCGAAATGAAGTTCTAGAACGGTGGCCCTGTTGGAGTCTGGAAGTGCAAGTGCATATAAGAGAAGTTGTAAAGGAGTTTGGGGGGTAATCATTGTTGACATTGCCAATGAAAGGATACTACGTCAACCCTGCCTACGTCCAAAAACTCATGGGTTCTAACCCTTCACCAATCGTCACCTATCTCTAAGGTGAAACGCATCTGCCTGTCACTGTCCCGTCCCCCTCGTCGTCTACCATCATGTGCAGCCAGGCGCTTCTCGAGCAGGATCACATCGATGTACGAGAGCCCTGGATAGAAGGGGTGAATTCAAAAAGTGTGAAGGTGAGTAAAGTGTTATCTCGGAAATGATATTGACTGATATTGTTTTTTGCAGTACACTCATCTCCAGATGAGGTATGATGAGGGCGATGTGAATGGCGTGTTCTACTGAAATGTGAGGTTGGGTGAGCAAGATGACCGTACACCCTGGTCTGGTGGTTTTGTCATTAAGAAGCCTTGCAATCACTGCAAAAAGCGGTGCAACACATGTCTGAGGAAGTGGGACTTGGATTTGGATTTGGGTGCATGCGTATGGTGTAGTAAGAGAGGCATTGGTTGTAGTGTGAATGAGAGAGATCACAGTACGAGTAAGAGGAAGGGTACCGATCTGCTATTATGTTCCTTAGGGTAACTTCATTGGGAATCTGGGTGACACATCACTCAACAATGTCATGGCAGAGATCATTATTTGGGATGTAGTATTTCTGTTTCTCACTTTTCACGTTCCTCGGCTTTCTCATTCTATTATAGGAATCCCTTCGACTCTTAATAGATTAGAAAGTAGTATAAAAGATCTTGTACTATTAGTTCAGTCTTCAGTCAGAAAATCAATCTTGATTTTGACTAAGTTCCTCTGTTCACTTCCATCTACCTCGCTTTTATGAAATTTGGGGACTGTGCGGTCTAAGTGGGCACAACGCAATATGTTGAAGCCAACCCCAATCCGAACCTCGCCAATTGTCTCGCCATTGGGAGATTTAATAATATATGATTACATCCTTTATCATCATCGTAACATGGACCAGTTTTGTGAGTCACTGCACAATTCCATTACATATGGAAGTGAGTCAACAAGTAGGATATTTACCTCAAATACCTTCCCAACATTGACATAACTGCTAATATTATATCAAAGTACTGCCATGTCCAAAGTATAAGAAAAACTACTGCCTTACTTAGGCTTAGCCTTCCTGATCACAATGCTAATTCCCGGTTACCACTGTGAGGGGGATTGTTAGAATATACAGCACATATTTATATCCACATTAGCAAAAAAAGTCCATGTTCTTGTAATTACATATATGAGTTGAAAGCAGTCTGTTAAGCTCTTTGCATGCTACTTACATGACTAAACATTTATTACCATATTCCACATCCACAATACACTCATTGTTCTCATGTCCCTAAGGACATATCCATACTTACCACAATCACACTTACAGGACATGAAGAGGCCTTGAAACTGAATCCAGTCAACTTTCCCTGGCCTCAAAAACATTGTACATATCTTTCCTGTGTCTGCTTTGATTTGGCCATAACATCTGGTCCTTTCATACCTGTCTTGGGCCCCTCTGATCACAAGATAAACAATCAACTATGCAAAACCATGGTGAGCACTTGCCTTTCTTTCCTTATTTCCTCTTTTCTCTTCTAGTTTGCAGCTTCTGGGGCAACCTCCTCAAACTTATCAATCATTGAAACAGCAAGATCTTATCTGCTGAAGCTTTCCCCATCTTCCATTTCTTCTTCTTCATCCTCTTCTCCTGCATCTGGAGGAGCCTGTTCATGCTCAAAGTTCCCTTCAAGGAATCAAAATGAATCAACAAGTCAAGATCTGCATCATCTTCCTCTAGGTCAGACTTGTCCTCATCAGAGCTCGGGACTTGAGATCGGAGACATGCCTGGACTGATTATTGAGTCCAGAGATGTAATTTCGGTGGGCTTTCTTTGCTGGGTGACCTCCAGATGCGAGATGGGACTTCAGTTTTCTTTTTCTCGGGCAGTCCCACATGGATTTATCAGTGATTTTTCTACAAATATCGACTCGATTGGTGAATTTTCCTTGATTTTAGGCGCTAAAAAGGAGCACCCTCAATGTCAGTTTGTGCAAATCTTATCAATAGCATTTGGACAGCCTCCGGACCGGTAACGTTACCGCTGGCCAGGAAATAGGTGCGGGAAACGAGCGAGCATTGGTTGTCGGCTGCTGCAGTCCAACCACAGGTCGCCTGTGCGATTGACATGTCACATGAAGATGGTTTATCTTAACACTTGTCAGATCGAAGTTACGCACGTTTGGTCAATTAAACATTACGGCACGGCCATTGGGGAAGGCAATATATGAATGCGCTGAATAGCGTGATTGCCCTTCGCTTGTCTTCTGACTACCCCTTGGGCTTTCTGACGAGTATGCACATCTCTAATTGCCTTGGAGGGCTCCTTTCACTTCTTTGGGCATCCGTGAGAGCATCAAGCATTGATTCCGCCCATGGTGTTTATTCAGGTTCCACAACCCCCAGCGCGTTCCCGTGGAACACGTATGTGAATTTCTTGTGAGAATAAAATTATGAAACTTCAACCATTCAATAGCTACAATTATTGCAATGCTCCTCATGTCAATGCCGCTCATTATTCCGTCCCGACTAACCAGTCAGGTGCCAAGCTGGTGTATATGAACGTCATGATTCGTCACCACAAAGTAAACCATGACCTCCTCATCTTCCTAGCATACTAAATGCATCCCCGTCTTTAGAGGACACCGGATAATTTATTCCCTTCAGAAAACGAACTCAACCCCCGATCAGGATGGGTTTGTACTGACTTTCTCGAATCCTCTTACGGTTCACTCCCTGGCAATAACGGTGGAAATGCACGTATCTTCCACGAAACCATCATCCCTGCCACACACCCGTTTCTAAGCCTGTTTTGGAACGGCTCTTGCGACGAAGGGCAACTCACTGCGCAAGGTTTAGAAGACTCTATTGCTCACGGAAAGGTGAGTATTGCTACATCCGTGCTCACGACTGTTTATCAAGGCATCATAGGACTTTGCGTCAGTATATATTGATAAGCTCAAATTCTTTCGAAACGTCAACGCAGAAGACATCTGGGTAAGGACATCAACCGAAGATAGAACGTTTCAAGTAGCAGGTGGTATGCTGTTTGGGATGGACAATTCCGTCAACAATAAGCTCTTCAAAGTACATAATGAACCTGCATCTGTAAAGACTAGTTCAAATTTATCCTTCACCTCCACGCGCTGATTACCATTGCTCAGATAGACTCAATCGTACCATCTTATCCTTGCCCCAATGCCGATGCTATCCGGAATCAGTACCAATCCGTACCTGCCTGGTTTGACCATCTCAATCAGAATGCAGATCTAAAAGCGAGACTTGATGCTACTCTGGGCACTGCAGGCTTAAGCGCGTGGTCCGTCTGGTGTGAGTTTGTGTCTTGAGACTGAATCTTTATTTTTTTTTCCCCCGGCTCACATCCAATCATAGATGACCACTTCTTTGATACGTTTACTTCTCGCACTTGTCATGGCCATGAATTACCCTGTAACTCCACGGGAGCATGTGTAACCCCCGAAGATGCAATAAAAGTCTTTGCTATCGGAGATTTTGAATATAAGTACGTATCGTACATCGTTCATCTATGGACACGAAGTTGATCCAAGTTGTAGCTATATCTGGAAAGCGGCGCAGAACTCGTCTATCTACAACTCTCTAACTTTCGGCAAGTATAACCTATCTCATTGTGTTCTTTGAGCTGCTTATGGGTAATTCTTAGGTGTCATGTTCCAAGAACTAGCTCAAAATTTCCTGTCTTTCAAAACCGGCGAGGAAAACTTCAAGTTGAGATTATATGTAGGTCACGACGGATCTATGATCCGACTCGCGTCTGGGTTGGGTATTCAGGGCCCATTGAGATGGCCTGCTCTTGGCAGTGAATTCGTATTTGAGGTTCGTGGACTTCTTGTACTTGTATCACATCATTGCCTCATCAGGAATTTTTCTACTTTCATTTATTTTTTGATGGCATATCTGACAGGTATGGAAGACACATGAAAATTCTTCCTTTGTCCGCGTAATCCACGAAGGGACGCCGGCTGTAGGGCTGGAATGGATACCACTTGACAGTTTTATTGCCCTCCTTCAGAGCAATGTTCCTGACAACATATTCCAACAATGCCTTTCTTGACAGGGCCTTTAGGCATGGTACATACAGAGCGATTATTTTTTTTGTCTGCAAACAACAGAAATTTTATTCAGGGAAAAGTGCGATCTTTCGAGTCTTTTGCTTCTGGCTGCGCTCGTCTTATTGAAAATTTGGCAGCACCGTGACCTACCCACTGCATAACTAGCAATTGGGCATTCATGTCTTGAGGGCTGCTGAATAGTGTGGAATCATTGGGCCTGCAGATATCAGGCACATTTGTGTCTTAATTCAAGAATGAAAAGATTTAAAGAATTTTCCGTTGACTCAAGTACTCTAAGTAATTAGCCCAGAAATATCGCTCTAGCCCACAGGAACCTTTTTACTCCTCGTCACTTCCTACCAAATGGCGCAACAGTTCGTGTAGTCCTAACCTTTTTTCAATCTGGGATAATGCGAAGGTCAGTTGGAACAAGATGCTACGCAGGTGGAAAATTTAGGTACCGATGCCCGTCGTTCATCGTCATCCCTTCCGGCCGATGAGTTGAATATTTTATCTATTTCTTCTAGAGAGACACCCGCAGTCTCTGGCACGGCAAGGATCGACCAGATGCACGCGGAAAAGCATGCAAGCGCGAACACGAAATATGTACCGCTAACTTGGTTGTAAGCCTTATGTCCACGGATACCTATGAAACCTACGAGGCGGAGATTTCAAGCATGGATGGCGTGACGAGTCCAATCAAGACTAGAAGAAGTCAGTCTGTGAGGAGTAAAAGATACAAGAGGTGCAATTCACATACAGTTGTTAATCCAATTCGATGCGGTTGAAATGGCCACACTTCGACTCCGTACGGAAAGAGGAAATACCTCGCTAGTGAGAACCCATGCGATAGGACCATAGCTCACCCCATACGAAGCGGTAAATAGATACATGCAGCTAGGATTGAACGCGAATTTGTCAACGATTCCTTTGGATTGCATGCCACAATTATACCGCACCCAAGACTGAGCCACGCACTCAGACGATGTGAAGCCCAATTACCGCTAGATGTCCACACCTGCAACGACAAAGTACATCGTGAATAAGTACAAATGATTAGACAGCACATGGGACAAACTAGTAAGGAAATTAGGGCGTGAGCACTGCCCATCAGAACGGCTCCGCCTGCGAGGGTTTGAAGCAAATAGTTCGCCTGTAAGAACAAATACCCTCAAAACATCCTTCACGGAGTGGCTCGTACCGATAAGAAGTGGTTTCCTCCCTAATCCAATGCTTTAGGACAAGAAAAAAATTGATCGGTGTGGGTTTCAACAGGTGCGTACCTAATTTATCAATGTATAAGATAGTTGGGATGACTGCGAGGAACTGGGTAATATTAATGAAGCCGGACCCTACGAGCACAGCAGAATCCCCAGTAAAACCGATACTCTCTATTAGTGAGGGGCCGTAATACAACAACGCATTGATCCCGGACCACTCTAAGACTCAATCTGAGCACAAATAGCTGTGTTGCGAGCCCCAAGCATGAGAAAATCTTACGTTGCCAGAACATCATTGCGATGCCGACAAGAGTGCGTGAACGATACTTGCGGTCGAAAAGCTGGCTCCAGCTAAACATCTCCAAAAGAAGAGTACCTTTATGGGAAGGAGACGCAAGTGCAGCATCAACCTGCATCTCCAAGAACTCGAGTTGTAGAAGAGGGTCTGCTTCATTGATGTCACCGGCTTTGGGAAACCGTAATTGTGCAAGCGAATGAAGTGCTTGCAGTTTCTTTCCCTGGTGCACCAGGAAGCGAGGAGATGGCGGTAAGAAAAAGCAGCCAGCGCCAAGAAGTATGCCGGGTAGGATCTGGATGCCCAGAGGTAGCCGCCAGGAAGAAGATCCCGGGACTTGAAGGTTTCAGGTACTTTGACCAGAAACAACACAATTTCCAACGTACATGAACGAGTCAGAAAGCCGAACCAAAACCCGATGACAACACCTAAAACCTGTTCGGTCATGTGAGATTCTAGAACATTTTGCAGGAGGAAAGGCTTACTATGCCTAATTGTTCCAGAGCGAGGAGGGCTCCACGAGATTCTGGGGCACCTATTTCGCCAATATAAAGTGGAGACAACATGCTTTTAAAAATCAGCATCATTGAGTGATCGGAAGACGAGTAAAGTTGCCCACCTCAAGGCGCCGATGCCAAATCCTCCAATCGCGCGGCCAATAGTGAGTGTGAAAATGGAAGAAGCAAAACATTGGAATGCAGAACCAATGCAGAAAATCACTTGCACCCGACCAGATAAATAAATATTTCGGAAGGAGGGTAATTCAAACACGAAGAGTATACAATACCACATGCAAAACACATAGAACCTCTCCGAGACCACCTATCAGCCAGTATGCCGGCTGTGAGGGCTCCGAACAGCGCCCCAAGCTCCAAAACTGCAGCTGCAATAAGGCGAAATTAATTTGAGAGACAGAAAGAAGTGCGCAAGAAAAGTGAGGAACAAGTGACTTGACATCAGCAATTATGAAAGAGACAATACTCACTCATCAACCCTTTCTCCCAAGGACCAATGGGCCACCGCGACACAAAATCTTTCATGACGAGGACATTTGCGATGACGCCTTGGTCGTAACCGAAAGTGAGTCCGCCCAGGGATGCAAACAGAGAGCAGCGGAAAGCGAAGGTGTTCTGGATGAGACCTCTGAGGCCTGGTGGGCCGTAGGCATATCTGTACTTTCCGGTGCTTTCTATAACCAAGGTCCCACCGTTTGGAAGATATTTTGTCTGGGGAGCTAATGAGATATCTGCATGTTCGTCGTCGGTGGGGAGTTGTGTGTATGGTTGAGGCATCAACCTAGCACAGTAGTGGACGCTTAGGTTAAAAACAGAATAAAATAAAAGGAGTGAATTTTATCACTGCGGATGGCTACGCACAGCGAAAGACGTAGTCAATCAAAGCAAGGGTAAATATAACATCCTAATTACTACGCCGAATGATCCGTCGGTCAAGTTCATATGCCTCGGTCGACATCTACCAAGCCTTGGAGTTTACCCGTACAAGTCAAACAAGAATTGCTATTTCAGACTAATAGCGGATAAGGCAATACTCGAACGGCGGGTGGCTGTTCAAACCACGACATACATCGGGATGACTTGGACTCACTCCAGCAATTAAATTTTATTATTTTGCCAAATTATATGCCGCCTCATTTGATAGGTTGAATTGGACACATTATTATGAAAACTTTATTTGGCTTGAATTCTGTTTTTGAACCTGACAATTGATAGAATCATCCCCCGAGTGAGCGAGATGAGTCTTTGTTTAAAAAAATGGCAGGAGGTTCAAAATTGGAAACAAAAGTTTGCCACTCGTCCACCTGGAGGCCGGAACACGCAGTATTTCGAGCACAGGATTCCAGTTTCTGCAATGAGAAAACGTTAGAGTTCTCATAGCATCGCACAGCATTGCATAGTAGCAGTGCATAGCATAGCTCGGCTCGAGGGGATTACAAATCGCCGCCTCGCGCTGCGCCAACAACGCTTTTTATCTGACATCTCTCACGCGTTTTAAAGCTTTCCAAAGTCTAACAGAGCGCAAACACCCAAGGATATTGCCATGTCTTTGCTAGATTCAATCAAAGATACGGTGGTCAAGTTTCTACCACAGAAGGAAGAAACCCTACCCAAAACTGGCATGGGAAGCTTGGTGCACGAAGAAGATGTATGTATTCATCCATTCGTTGTGTTGTGTGGATGACAACCCTATCAGATGATTGTATCCAAACCCACTATTGTGTGCCACGC
>QLPG01000041.1:5919-30018 GCA_003314385.1 Gomphus sp. MG54 | reverse complement strand
ATATTATATCGATTTCGGTATCATTCAGTGCGCTTTTGAACTCCTAATTTTTCACAATTTTATTTGTATTTTTACCCTCATTATTGAGGGAGTTATTCGTATTCTACTATGTACGCTACTTACGGGCGCTTGACCACACACGACACGACTAGCGTGGCCGGCTCCCTGGATTTGGAACCGGCAGCCTGGCTCAAACCTTCGATAGGGTCAAGGGCTGGCTGCAAGGTATATGCAGGTGAGACACGACCCGCGCAAAGCCTCCCTCCTCAGTTATTGACTATACTGAGGAGGTGAGTTGTATAGTATTATGTACAAAGCCTCAGGGCTAATTTCTCTTTTATTTCTTTTGTAAGATAAATAAAATAGGTATATTTTCGAATATACACTCTAGTTATTGACTATACTGAGGAGATAAATAAAATAGCTGCCTGAAGAATTCTTCAATCCTACTGCACTTGCTCATTATCTCATCAGGTACTTGCACAGAATCATGGTCAGTTGATTACAACGGGTACAGAAAACAGTCAATCCAGAGGCTCTATCTACCCAGACAAGAGGCTGAAGAAGCCATGCAGAAAGCTCATGCGAAAACAAAACAAAACAAAGAATTGGAAAGACAGGTCAAGCTTTGAACTGCGCAAGTTGCTACATCTCCTCGATGTTAAAGGAATAACAAACATCTTCCAAAGTGGACTACACTAAGGCATATTCTCTCTCTATGCTCAGTATGTAATTGGTTATGTAAGCATTTAGAGCTGCTGCCAAAATTTATAACATCCATTCTTCCAAAAGATATCCATTTGTTCTCCACACTAACAGCAAATCCTATCTCAAGGCACCCATACCTACAAGAGTTCAGCTTATTCTTATTCACATTACTGTCTGTACCTCATTTATAGGTATACATTGCATGCATCATTCACTCATCACAGCCAAAAAAAAACATGAATAAAACACACAATATACCCCAGTCTGACAGAATCAGAATCACAAAAAGTAGAGTAGAGAGAGAGAGAGAGGGAGAGAGGTTCAATTAACATGCTCGAAGCGCGAGGTGCTTATGGTGCACTAAAAAGTAGAGTAATCGCCCACGTCTTCATTCAGCATAGCCAGGTTCTGCAGCTACGCCTGAACGTTACTCATGACACCGTTCGAATTCTTTCGTGGGGGTAAACAGTGGGCTTCCACTTCTAAGTAATGTTTACATTCGGCACCACGACTGATTGTGGGCTGGGATCACTGTAACCACAAGTGGATAACGATGTGGATATCACAAATTTCTAGATACAGAAGGATTATGATATATCTCCACAGAAGGTATGGATAATGAAAGCAGGAGTGAGACTATTGTAAAAAGACCACCATTGGTGGTATAGATGAATATCAAGCAATCTGGGAGTGTCCTGTGAATTTTGGAGAAGATGACAAATTTAATGGTCCACAATTATATGAGCATGTGTTTAGGTAAAAGTTCAACAACAAGTTGAGTGGCTGAGGTATTGGAAAATAAAAGAGGTGTAATGGTGTTGAGGTCAGGCAATGCACATTGCCTGAGGTCCTGGTGAACAGGTAATCCTAATATTAGGTAGCTGAGGAGTCATGGTGAATATTGAGGGCTGATATTGAGAGAGATACTCTTCATTAATGTATGTGATAATGGCTAAGTTAAGTATGAGGAGCGAGAGTAATCAGAAAATTTGGAAGAACACTGAAATTTGTTCATTGGCATCTTCAATGGCTCTGGCAATTTCCTCTCCTAGCTCCTCATCAGACAGGCCTGAGAGTACCAGATTGTTGCGATCAGATTGTGCAAGTGTGAGGTCAAATCGCATATTGTATAATGGTGTTTTAGGGTCAGGAGTTGACTGTGGGACTGGAAGAGTGGGTGAGGTAAGGACAGCTGCATAGGTGGGTTTCCCAGTGGGTTGCATGGTGTTTGGAAGGCCTAAGTGGGTGGAGATAGCATTCAGATGCTTATATACTTTAGTTAATTGTAGGTCGTGTGAATCTATGAGCGTTGATCTGGCTCTGGAAATGAGGGCATGGCTTTGGTACAGGGCATCAAGAGAGATTGTCACTGTTTTAGCAGTCTTGGTCTTAGGGAGAGCAATTCCATATATCAGAGTACTAAGTTGTTCGAGTATGGTAGCTAATGATGCTGCAGTAGGCTGTCCTGGGAGTTCAATGGGCAGCAGCAGTGGTGGTTGGACTGTGAGAGCCATCGGAATCATCCTGAGCACTCTCAGACTGGATGGGTACCAGTTCTGATAGAATTAAGAGCCGGAATTGTGGAGTGAAAATAAAGAAATCTCTGCAATTTAAGCAGAGAATAAAGAAAATAAAGATTTCAAAATTCTGAGGCAATGGAAGATGAAAAACTTGGTTACATTTTGTTTTTACAACATATACACTATATATGATACACATAGGAGGTACAGAAACTCAGAGAGACAAGATTACATGAGAAAATGATGCACATATGACATCATGAAGGAAATATTTTTACACAAGGGATTGGAAGAGAAAAATACATCGAAATATAATAGAAAGCGTACATATGAACTATGTGCCACAAAAGCGAACACTTTTATTAAGGAGAATATGGTGCCACGCTCAAGCCGGTCCAACGACCGTACGCTGGTGAACGGGTGCTTCGCTTCATCTTAATCGGGATGGAGGTAATTATCTTGTGTTGGGATAGTCGGAATGAATAGAAACTTGAGTGGGAGATTGATAGAATGATAAGGAACATATTTTGTAGAATAGAAGTCGATAGAGAAAAGAATGATGGATCGCGATGGTTTTTGACATAAGCACTGTGTAACAGAAGGAGCTGCCTAGTGACCCCCTGAACGATCATCTTCAACAGTCGGTCAACAAAGAGCGTTATTATAATCTTGAAAGTATATTATCTTTTTGTTCTTTTCTTTAGTATCCCATTTATATCATATTCTATTGTGTCTTTTCAATTACTTATTAGGAGTCTTGACTTGTATAAATACTGGCTCTCGAGTAGTTTAAACAGTAGCTTAGAGGAATCAGAGACTTATCCTAACCAATCTCTCGCATTTCCGATAAGTTCTACTTCTTGTGTGACCGTTTGTCATTGCAACACTCGACAAATGTCACATCTTTTTGGTTATATTCTCTACTCTAAAAACTCGAAACCACCGTTTGCTCAAGGTTGGCCTGATCACCCGACTTGAAACCACCACCTACCAACCGTCGACTACAAGGAAATAGAAGCGCTACAAGAATGTCCTCACCTTTGCAAACTCGAAGCGGCTGAGTCCGTATTCCACGAGGACCATGGAAGACCTCAAAGAATGAGGCGGCTTCCAAATCAACTGGAAGAACGTTAGCAGAGGAATTGGCCGATGCTGACCCTCAATACAAGGTACGTACCCTAATCAATCCATCGATGGCTGAACCGGCGCCACAGGAAAACATACCAAGCATAATCCCTCTAATGATGACAGGGGAGATTGCAGAAGGGAAGGTGCACGATGGGACACTAAGTCTTGTCACGATCCCTCAAAGAACTAGGGAGGCGCAGAATGAGGCAATAAACCCCATTGTGACCCTAGAGGCAGTAAGCAGGAAGGTGAACAGCGAGGGGATACCCTTCAATGCAACCCTGCTTAAAAAACTGTTGAAAGGCACAACCACTGTGCCGAGATCTATAATTCTAGAAATAGAAAAACTAGTTAGTTTGAAAAACCAGGATACTAGTAAAAACTTAATGGTCCCCCAATCCTCCAACAAAGAAAATCCAATAGGAGCGAAAGCAGGAACCACCCGCTTCGATTGGAGCAAGAGCTTGGATGAAGACGACCCATATGGGGAAATACCCCCAGAATGGAATCATGCTTCCACAAGCAAAGAAAGTTCCAGCATTGAGTTGAACACTGTAATCACGGAAATAGTTGAGGAAGCCAAGAAAGAAAAAGTTAGCCCAAAGGGTAAGGGGGTAATGGAGGGCGAACGCACCTTGCCAGCTAAAGTAGCCCCGGCAAAGAAGGGGAAAGATCATGTGAAAACACACACAAATAGCATAAGGAAGAAACCTCTGAAAAAGTCCGAGAGGTACTCCCGCAAACCCTCGCAGGTACCTAGTGGGGGATACTTTAGTAAGAGCGGTAGCAAGGGACCTCCCTCAAGTCCACCCAGCTCCTCCGAAAGTGAGCCCTCAAGTGGGTCCAGCAGCAAGGATGACTCACCGGTAACTGAAGAAGAGACTGGTTCTAACAGTTCAAGTAGTACTGGGGAGTCTGATAAAGATAGGACTTCTGGGGAAAAGAAGAAGGAGCTTCAGAAAGCGAAAGAAATTCGAAGACTATTGGCTGGAATAAAATTGAAGCAGCCGCCAGTCTACAATGGGGCTGCTAATTTAGATACATTAGATCAATGGACTTACAACATGGATACCTGGTTTAGCATGTCAGGGATTACCGATAAATGGGCAGTAAAAGCAATAGCTGCCTACTTATCTGACAAGGCTGAAACCTTCTATATGAAGCATGTTGCACGAAATACGCAAAAATGGACTGTAAAACAAATTTATAACGGTCTATTTGATTACTGTTTCCCCCCTGATTATAAGCTAGAGCTAAGATGGAAATTGATGAACTCTTACCAAGGGAGGAAACAATTTATTTATTTCACAAGAGATGTGAAGTTCCTAGCAAAAAGGTTCCCCGATATCATGAAGCGACAAATTACGCAGATTGTATGGGATGGAGCTGCCCAGTATATCCGACTCGAATGGATTAAGGTTGGGTGCAGTCCAGAAGACACGGTATATAAAAAGTTGATTCTCCTAGGAGAAAGGTATGAGGCAGCTGAGCAGCTTCGTCTCAAGGAAAGAAATAGGTTTAATTACCGAGAAAGAGATGGACTCCAAAGGGGGACCGATACCTATATGAATCCTAGCAGGAAAACATTCCAGAAAAATGACAACCCTAAGCATAGTCAAAAAGGGGACAATTTGGATAAAAAGACTTCCCCAAAGGGACCTTCACCAATCGGCACACTTAGTAATAACAATACTAGAAATAACCGCAATACGCACAAGGTTAATCACTCTAAGGAGAAGTTGAATCAGTTGCGAGCTGAAGGACGATGCTTCACCTGTGAGAAAGAGGGCCATGCATCTCGAAACTGCCCTGCTAAACATACCGCACCTGCCCCAAAAGTAGCCTCACATTCGATAAATTTTGCAAAGCTTGAGCGACTGGCAAAAAATCAAAAGGAAGTCGAATTGCAGGCCTTCGGGCTCGCTCTCATATGTGTGAAAAGCAGTGATAATGACTCAGATGCCAAGTACATTAAAGGAGCTCTGGAAAAATACTTTGAACCAGAGGAATCTATAATATTGGGAATAGCACCTACCTCCCGGTTCCAGATAACAAAGGCGGGCGATGGATATCATATAATTGACAAGGTCCATCTGGGTTTCCCACTTTTCCTCAAGAAAGGTACAATTAATCTGGAGGGCGAGGGCCTCGAAAGCCTATATCTAGCAAATGAGTCCAACTTTAAAAGGGCTCAGGAGCAAAGAAATAAAAGGGCACGAAACTTATTCTGCGTTCTCTTGTGGGAACGCTTTGAGAAGTTCTATCGGGACCCCCGACTGGGTCAGGTAGTAGGGAAAAACTGCTTTACAGTTTCCCAATTAGACAGCATTAGCTATCAGGTTACCGACTGGGATTACTGCAAACTGACGCACCGAGTCTACAAGAATGACCTTAGAAAGAAAGACCTGGATGTTCCAACTATCCTGGGCAAGACAATGAGGTTAGCTCGCAGGATGAAAATGGATCCTTCGCCGTTCTGTCCCCCAAAACGGTTAAAAAGATGGCTTTCATTGGAGGAACAACCTACTCACTCAGATCCAAGTGGGTTAGCTTGTGAACTGAATGCCATGACCATGACCAGTCAACATTCGCCTAAGAAAAAGTTCAATAAGAATAAATCTATGGAAGAGGAAACATTAGAACGCACAGCGATGCATGTAAAAGATTTCACAAGGAGGATACCTCGACCAGTGGTCATTGAGACCTTCATAAATGGCAAAGCAACACGTACCCTCCTTGATAGCGGATCGTTGTCTGACTTCATGTCTACTACACTGGCAGATCAATTAGAAGTGTCGAAAGTGGCCTTAGAATGGCCATTATCACTTCAGCTAGCTGTGCATGGGTCAAGGTCTAAGGTTAATTATTGCACAACAGTAGAATTTCGCTATCAAAACATAAAAAGTAAACAGCGATTTGATATAGCGAATTTGGATAGCTATGACCTTATATTGGGGCCCCCATTCCTCTATCAACATAAGGTATTATTTGGTCTAAACCCAACACGGGTGATGATAGGAAGTGACACAGCCCTCCCCTTAGAAGGAGCCGAGTTAAACCTGGTTTCTTCTGCAGCGACTTTACTATATGACGACCAAATCAAAGGACTTCAAGAACAGCTTCGAAGAGAGGCATCAGATTTATGCCCTGATACCGAGAAAGCGGAACTCCCACCTATGCATGAAATAAACCATAGCATTCCTATTATTGATGAGAATAAGATATATCCCTGGAGGGAGTCCAAATGCACAGAGTCATTAAAAGAACTATGGCGAGTGAAGAAAAATGCTTACCTGACAAATGGACGATGGTGGGTAGCATATGGCACCAATGCTAGCCCCATGCTAATACTGACCAAGGCATCAAAAGGAGATGGTAAAGTCCGTATTAGGACGGTAGTAGATAAACGAGAGCAAAACAAAAACACGAGAAAACTCACTACACCATTGCCGGACATAGAAACAATACTTCGCAACATCGTGCGACACCAGTATAGAAGTCTAATAGATGGCAAGGATGCTTATGAGCAGATACGTGTTATACCGGAACATGTGCGACGAACCTTGTTTACTACACCTGATGGTACTATGGAAAGCCTGACCCTCCAGCAAGGAGACTGTAACGGGCCAGCAACATATCAGACATTAATGAACCACATATTCTCTGCTTACATAGGAGTATTCATGGATGTGTATCTAGACGATATAGTGATTTACTCCAATACGATAAAGGAGCATGTAGAGCACATATGATCCGTATTCAATGTCTTAAGACAGCAGAAGCTTTTCTTGAGCGCTGAAACAATGCATTTCTTTGCAAAAGAATTGAAATTATTAGGGCATATCATAAATGACAAGGGAATTCAAATGGATCCTCACAAGGTGGATTCTATTGAGAATTGGAAAATACCGACCAATAAAGGACTTCTGAGTAGCTTTTTGGGAGCCATTGGATATCTGGCCAACGATTGCCAAGGTATTCGGATTCCTATGGCCGTACTGTCACCTCTGACTGGGTCCTCCAAGAACTGGAAATGGGGACCTACGGAACAGCGTGCCTTTGAGAAGGTAAAGGAAGTGATAGCACAGCACCGAAACAAATGCAGGGTGGTTATAAATTACTCACCAGATGCTGAATCCATTAATTTAGTGACGGATGCCTGTATGACAGGTGCCAGTGGCGTGCTCTCACAAGGAAACAACCTGGATAAGGCAAAAATAGTCAGCTTTTGGTCAGGAAAATTCAATTCAGCCCAACAACCCTGTACACGAGCAAGAGCTCCTAGCAATAGTTGAGTCTCTAAAAAGATTCAAACTGCAATTGCTGGGCATTAAATTTTGAATATTTTCTGACCACAAGTCTCTGGAATGGATTATGAGTCAGAGACACATGTCTCCAAGGCAGCACAGATGGGTGGACTTACTAAACCAGTTCAATTTTGAGATCTGTTATATTCCAGGAGAAACAAATGTAATGGCGGACTCACTGTCACGTATATATAGTGATGAGGCACCTGGAGTTATGCATGCTGAAAGTGAATACATCAGTAAAGATGATTCAGATAACGATGAAGGGAAGCTGGACATATCAACTCCGATATACATGGGTTTGGAAGCACGAGCGTTAAGCTTGGGAGCTATCAGAAAATCTGAGCATATAGGAAGAAAACCCCGTACCCGGTGGAACACACACCATGAAAAGGAAATAATTGACGAACCAATGAGGGACCTGGAGGGACCAGATCAAGGGGCTTGGGATATGGACAGTGTTAGTGCACTGAATGAGAGACCCTTAACGAGGGACCTGGCAGAAGTGGCCGATGCACCTGAGAGCGATCACGATTCAATGTCGGGTGCAGAAAATATGATATCCGAGGCACATGAGGACCTTAATTCAAGGATAGCCCCTGCATTAACTGAGGTCATATCAGAGGGCGAGCCTGAAATAAACCTACCTGATGATTTCAGAGGCAGGTATGGAGAGGATCGGTTCTTTGAGACGATATTGAAAAAACCCACGGAATATAAGGACTTCCTTGTCGAGAATGGGCTGGTATTCTTGATGAGAGATGACCAAAAGGTCCTGTGCATACCGAACATATCATTGGGAATGCACAAGTTATGGGAGATAATAATTACTCACGCACACTCCATCCTAGCGCACTTAGGGGCACGAAAAATGCTATATTATATGCGCGGAAATGTATGGTGGCCGCAGATGGTAAACGATGTCACCGATTTTTGTAAGAGCTGTGGGATTTGCGCCACAAGTAAGTCAAATACCCAACAACCGATGGGTTTGTTGCGCACCTTAGAAGTGCCAAAACGGCCATGGCAAACCATTGGTATTGATTTTGTAGGGCCATTACCAGTATCTACAAACCGGCTAGGAGAATTTGATCAGATATGCATCATAATTGATCATCTCACCAGTATGGTGCATTTGGTACCAACCAAGACATCCTATAAGGCGAAACAAATGGCTGAAATCATATTTGAGGTCATCTATAAGTTGCATGGTTTACCAGAAAAGATTGTGAGCGACAGGGACTCACTATTCACAAGCACATTCTGGAAGGAATTGCATGGCTTGTTGGGAAACGAATTAAGGCTCTCATCATCCTTTCACCCTCAGACAGATGGAGCTACGGAACGTGCAAACCGCACAATGACCCAAATGTTGCGTCAGTGTATACAAACTGATCAGAAGGACTGGGTGAATAAATTACCTGCAATAGAATACGCAATGAATAATGCACGTTCTGAGACTACCGGATTCTCACCGTTCTTCCTGAACTATGGAAGAATGCTGAGACCGATGATTTGGGATTCCCAATGCGAGTATCCCGGCATAAGAGTCTTTGCACAAAAGATGAAGAATGCAATAATGAGTGCACATGACAAAATAATAGAAGCACGAGTGAAACAAACCAGGAATGCAAATGCACGGTGTCGCCAAGCTAATTTTACAAAAGGAGACCTGGTTTATCTGTCAACAAAGAATTTAAATATACCAAGACATCGGGCATGAAAGTTGACACCGAAATATATTGGACCATCCAGAATAATAAACAAACTGGAACAGGGGGCGACTTACAAGTTGGAATTTTCACCTGAATTAAGAAAAAGGGGGATCAATAACAGCTTCCATGCATCTTTATTACGCATACACGTACCCAATGATGATCGTCGCTTCCCAGGAAGACAGTTTGATCAGATCCCAGGGTTCGGCAAGAATCCACAGGAGTGGGCTGTGGACCGAGTGCTGTCACACATAGGAAAAGGAAGGGAAGCCTCCTTTGAAATCCAATGGAAGATGGGAGACGTTACCTGGCACTCATATGAGGAATGCAAGCACCTGGAACCTCTGTCAGCATATTGTGAAGCAATGGGAATTGCTCACCCAAAACAACTGCCAAAAGGTTTAGGAAAGGCGCCTGACTTAGAAATGGTGCAAGCTGCGACTGTCTCAATAGTGGAGCCGGCTATGAGTCACTCAAAAAGGAGGACAAGAAGGCAACAAAGGACTATAAGTTCAAGCAGAAAGAGATGAGGCAACAACACACACACCTGACACCAAAGATGAATGCTAACGAGGTTGTCCTCTCTTCTGCTGCTCTTAAAATCCTTCTTGAGTCCCAGCGAGATGCTTTCAATGCTGGTGTAAAGTCATCTTTCAGGGCCCCTTTCAAAAGGAAATACCAGGGCAAGAAAAAACCGTTCAGTCAAAGGATGGGACCTGATGCGGGAACGACCCACCTACCGCGCCCCTTGGGAAAGACTAAGAGGGGACTGTCCTCTAGATTCAAGTCTTGGACAAAGAGTGAGCCTGCTGTTGCCTTCGATCTTTTGTTGGCGGACATACTCACGGAGGAAAAAAATTCTGTTACAGACCATGAGAAAGCTAATGTCACGCATGATGGCATCGATCCAGTTGAAAATACGGATAATATAGATACCACGGATGATTCTAAAGAACAGGGGATACCTGTTGATTCAAACATAGAAGCCAGCAACTTCATGATGAATACTGAGGAAGAGGGTAAAGGGTTTGAAGGGGACGAAGAAGAACCTTTGCTGTTCTAGGTATGTGCACTGCAGAGCAGTGCAGGAGGGCGGATGTAATGGAAGGAGCCGCCTAGCGACCCCCTGAATGATCGTCTTCAACAGTCGGTCAACAAAGAGCATTATTATAATCTTGAAAGTATATTATCTTTTTGTTCTTTTCTTTAGTATCCCATTTATATCATATTCTATTGTGTCTTTTCAATTACTTATTAGGAGTCTTGACTTGTATAAATACTGGCTCTCGAGTAGTTTAAACGGTAGCTTAGAGGAATCAGAGACTTATCCTAACCAATCTCTTGCATTTCCGATAAGTTCTACTTCTCGTGTGACCGTTTGTCATTGCAACACTCGACGAACGTCACACACTGGCGGCGATGCATGATGACCTATAACTAAATTTCACACTTGTGCGAGTGCTTGTTAGTACACTATATTAAAAGATAAAGTACTACACTATCTAATAACCAGTATTAGATATTGTAATACTTTGTCTTCACCTGTATTTGCATTGGAATGTGTGACTGCACGTGATGTCACATGGGGCCATTGGTGAAGAAAATCGTAATAGAAGTCGATGTAGGGATCGGAAAAATATGGAAAAATACTAGAATAATCTCAATGATGCATCTTGAATATTGTATCAAAGTAGATAGCCGTATAGGCTCGACATTGTTAAAATTGGCACAAAATACTGGAATTGTATGCATATTGCGCATATATGCATACTCTGTAACACGGATCCATCGGATAATATTGCAGAAAAATCATGGTAATACACCATGACTATGGCTTGAACATATTCATTCGTAAACTTGTCATAAGGATCGTAAGTTTCGTGAAAATCGTTAAAAATGTATATTTTTCTGCTCAATAATTCACAACAAGTTCAAGATGTCAGTGAATGGATGGAGCATGTGGTTCAAATGCATTGAGTGTTCGAATATATGGTAAGTCCTTAAGCGCCCTGGCGATGGTAGTAGTAGTCAGAATTCAAGGAGTTCTCCAAACTCCTACTGAGGCAATGCTCTACTCTTCTGATTACTGAAGAATGGAGGAATCTTGATACTTTTGATCAGTAGCTCCTATAGGCACATAAGAACTTTTAAATTCAACAATCATATTATTGGAAAACCATTTTCTCTGCTTAAACCTAGCAAGATTTTCACTGAAAAAGAAACTGGTTTCTTCTGAATTTTTTCAAAAATTATCTCAATATATAAGGTAGCAGACAAACAGTTTCTGCTAAGGTCATGTGATGTGATGGTCACAGTCACAGGAGCAAAAATTTTCATCATCAAAAAAAAAATGTATTCTGCTACAGAGGATGACTGTTTTTTTTTTGAAAATAATGATTGAGATACACTGTATAATATCAGCCTTGTCCAACTCAGCTAAAATAGTATCTGGCATATTGCCAGATCCTTGTGCAAAATGGTGGATATGACACTTGAGTCAGGTGACCTTAGCCAAATCCATATGTCCTCTACCTTACCCATGGGAATGTCTTTCCATATATGGAATATTTCCTTATATATGTACTTATGTCAGTGCAAAAATTTTGTGACCAAAAACATTTTTACAGTGTCAAACTGCTTACACCGGTTTGCAGTACATACAGTATAGTTGTTACAGCCCATACCTTCAACAACCCCCACAACCACCCCTCCTTATTCCAAGACCTTTCTGACCGAAAGGACGAAGGACCGTTTTCCGTAATCTCCGTTCCCGACAAAGTCCGACCCAGAGTCCACTGTCCGCTTCCGATCCCGTCGCAACCGAGACACCACCTCCGAGTCCGTCCCCGACCGAGACTCAACACTTTGATAACTGACGCGCAGGACTATCGCGTACCTCGCTCCCTTGTTCTCTCCTTATATTAACCCCTTGTACTACCCTTCTCCTTGTTTTATGACCGGCTAAAGTTAGTACAAAGAGCGTTACATGTATATAGTCTCACAGTCGACTAGACTGTTCGCTAGTACGAATATCATCCTAGTCTACCCAGTTCCAACTCACTCCGGTGAACTTCCTTCTCCTCTCCGAAATTAGGGACAGACGATCGAGGAGGGCGCAACACATAAGTTGAAGCCAAGTCCCTTCGACCTCGAACACCTCAGTGACCAGATTGATCTATTCCGTGACCTACCCTAAATTTCCGGCGCCTCCGTCCCCGTCCGTAGTCCATCCGACCCCGGTCTCGGTCTTCGGCCCCATTACGGATCTTCGCACTAACCCCGGAAACCCCTTCGGAAGTACCAGCTAAGCGCCTGACACGCGGACTTAACAATAGTAGACCTCCTTGATACAGGATACCTCCTTGATACAAAATGATTTTCCAAGGTCAATTCTCATTCCAGTAATACAAAGTTTTGCACAAAGAATCTACTATATATAAGCAACATTTAAGCCAACCCACACAAGGGAGGGAGAAGAATTGCATTCAGGAGGAATTTATTTTCATCTAAAATTTCTCAATTTTGATAACATACAATCTTAAATCAGTGATTGCTCAAATTTTCTGAGAGATTTTGTCATAGAGTGTACACATTAGGGAAGCTATGCATCTCCTATTGCTAATTACAAAAACTCCAAGTGGGATTTGACCTAAATTGACCTTAATCTGACCACAAAGATATTGGGGCTACCTGTTAAGTCCGCGTGTCAGGCGCTTAGCTAGTACTTCCGAAGGGGTTATCCGGGTTAGCGCAAAGGTCCGTAATGGGGCCGAGGACCGAGACAGAAGTCAGATGGACTACGGATGGGGACGGAGGCACCTGTAAGGGCAACCTGCACGGGTACTGATTCCAGTACCTGCTGGGAGACCAACAGCGGGACACCACCCAGCCCTGTGACCTACCCAGGGCCTAACCCAGGGACTCGAACCCTAATGTTTACCCACAGACACTACAGACACTGGCAGGGAGGTCCAGAAGTAAGTATATAAAGGAGAATGTAGCTAAATACATGCAAGTCGCTTACCTGGCAGGGAGGTCCAGAAGAGAACAGCCAAAGGACCCCCTTACCTAAGCAGCGACTGTATAGCTACAGTGACTGTGACATAACAAGCCTGTCACAGCCAGCAAGGAAGATGATAGAATATTAAGGGGAAGGGATTATAACAAATATATGAAAAGGGAAGATAGAGTAATAATCAAAGAAGTAATATAAGCAAAGGAATAAGAGAAATGAAGGGGATAAAAGGAATAAAAGGAAGGAAAAGAGGAATAAACCGGTAGTCCCCTGACAGCACCAGGAACTTAGGGTAGGTCGCGGAATAGTTCAATCCTGTCACTGAGGTGTTCGAGGTCGAAGGGACTTGGCTTCAACTTATGTGTTGCGCCCTCCTCGATCGTCTGTCCCTAATTTCGGAAAGGAGGCGGGAGTTTACCTGAAATGAATCAGAAACTGGTAGGAGACTAAATCGATATTCATACTAGCGAACAGTCTAGTCGACTGGAAGACTATATACATGTGACTATCCTTGTACTATCTTTGACGGTCATAAAACAAGGAGAAAAGGGAGTACAAGGGGTCAATATAAGAGAGAACAAGGGAGTGAGGTACGCGATGGTCCTGTGCGTTGGTTATCAATCGTAATGGAACCTTGATTTTCGGAGTCTACGGAGAGTTGGAATCGTGGTCTTTGGATGGTCGGAATCGCGGAACCTCGAAATGTACTTCGGACATCCGGAAATTGGTTGTTCGGGCTTTGGTCGATTGGAAAGGTCCCGGAAACAGTGCGGGTGGTTGTGGGGGTTAATGTGGGTTTGTTTGGCTGCATGGGTCATAACACTACCAAAGTGTGACATGCGACATGCTAATAATACAAAGAAATGGATGACTAATCACACTGGGCCGCAAATTCCACGCATGGAGAATTAGGTGTCACGCTTGTATCAAGGACACCTATGCGTGACATTTTGACCTGTTGCACAAAAATATTTACTCTGCTGCAACAACAGCTTTTTTGCCCCTATAATATAGAGCAAAGATGTTCTCAAGACACTTCTTAACTGTTATATAATTTTTTTAAAATTTAATCTACAAAATCTTGAGCTAAAATTGAGCTTGACCAAAATCTGTATCAAGGAAGTCTACTATACTGTAAGGTGTGCACCAAATTGCACACATGTTCGCGTGGGCAAAAAGAGAACTGCAATTACTCATTCAAATTGTAGCCATTCTGTCTGAAAATCAAAATATAACTTCTTCAACCCAATGTGGAGGGCATGGCAATGTAAAATCCATCTAAATTTGCCACAATAAAAATTGTTTTTCAGGCAGTTGGCCCTGATCAACCCCAGCTGCAGAACAGCTGTAGCAACACCAAATCAATTCAGACTTGTTAGATATTTTGCAGTAATATAATATACATATAGATGGAGGGCACCAACTACTTTTTAGTATATCAAAGTCCATTAGAATATTTTATATACTGTACTACAGTTGAGACAAGTAGTTTCTGCTTAATTATTGTTCTAGAGCCCTACAAACACAGTTCATTGCAAAAATATGATATTAAATTAACTATATTTTACTCCTCTGTAGTTAATACCTCATCACACTCTGTAGTCTATGCCTCCTACAAAGAGCAGGTCTCCAAGGATATCCTCACACTCTCCCTCAACAACCCTAGCAATTGGACACTTTCCCTGCCTATCCCTACCATTACCACAATCACAAAGCCTGTGCTGACATCCTTCATGTACATCATCAAATTGCAACCACTCAAGATGCCAGGAATTCAACTGTTCAAACCGACGTTATACTTACTACTATGTATGAGGGTATGGCGGAGAAACAACCCTTCTTGTTCCTCTGCTATAAATGTGCCTGGTCCGGTTGAGAAGTACCTAAATCAAGGTATGTATGAGCCTCAGAATCTGAAATACACACATCCAACACAAGCATTATAGGTGGTTTTGCTCATGTATATTTGATGCGGTCTGCCATGCCGATCAATAACATGACTCAGCATGTGCTCAAACGAATAGTAGTATCCGATAAGGTCATGTTAGCTGAGGTCAAGAAAGAGGTGGACATTATGGTCTGTATCCATGCAAGGTTCTTGCAGCACATATTTACTGGACTAATGCAAGTTTCAAGCGACTTCTCCAGGGCCATCCAAACATTGTACATTTCATCAATGCATCTTGGCAATCACTATCAAATGGAATGTATGAAGTTTTTATCTTGATGGAGTTCTGTGCTGGTATGTACTTCTTATATCCCCTTTTTTTGAGCATCCCATGACCTTTGTGTACAGGTGGAGGAATTATTGATATGATGAATCGACGTCTCTGGGAATGACTCTCCGAAGCAGAGATACTTCAAATTTTTGTTGATGTTTGCGAAGTGGTTGCAGCTATGCATAATGTTAAGTCCGCATGTCAGGCGCTTAGCTGGTACTTCTGAAGGAGCTATCCAGATTAGCGTGGAGGTCTGTAATGGGGCCGAGGACCAAAGACAGAGGTTGGACAGACTATGGATGGGGGCAGAGGCACCGGGAACTTAGGGTAGGTCACGGAATGGTTCAATCTGGTCACTGAGGTGTTCGAGGTCGAAGGGACTTGGCTTCAACTTATGTGTTGTGCCCTCCTCGATCGTCTGTCTCTAATTTCGGAAAGGAGACAGGAGTTTACCGGAAATGAATCAGAAACTGGTGGAAGACTAAATCGATATTCGTACTAGCGAACAGTCTAGTCAACTGGAAGACTATATACATGTGACTATCCTTGTACTATCTTTGCCGGTCATAAAACAAGGAGAAAGGGAGTACAAGGGGTCAATATAAAGAGAGAACAAGGGAGTGAGGTACGCGATGGTCCTGCACGTCGGTTATCAAGGTGACGGAACCTTGACTTTGGGGTCTTCGGAGGTTCGGAATCGCGGAACCTTGGAATGTATGTCAGACATCTGGAAATCGGTTATTCAGGCTTTGGTCGATCGGAAAGGTCCCGGAAAGGGTGCAGGTGGTTGTGATGTTCAATGTGGGTTTGTTTGGCTGCATGGGTCATAACACATAACCTCAAGCCTGCTTTGTTACATCGTGATTTGAAAGTCGAGAACATACTGCAGTCAAGCCTTACGCACTATAAACTCTGTGATTTTGGCTCATCGACTCCGGTTCTCCCATGACCACCTGCTTCCATGCATGAAATTAGGCTCATGGAGGCAGACTTGAACAAGCACACAACTTTGTAGTACAGAGCACCAGAGATGGTGGATGTTCATCTCTGATGGCCGGTGGACAAAAGATCTGGTGAGTGTTTTATTTGGGATCTTTTGAAAGTCTTTATCATAGGGATGTCAAAATTCAGATGTCTGGGCCTTGGGTGTTTTGCTATACAAGCTATATTGCAACTAAAGAGTGCAGCCAGGCCACTAGTTGCATAGTAGCTGGCCTTTGCACATAGAAGCTTAGGCTAAGACATGTTGATTCTTTATTGAAACTCAGCTAGGCTACTGTACTAGTTGCTTACTAACACTGTAAGTAGCTTCTACCGCTTGTAACTCCAACACACCCCCTCAGGTGTAGAAGTGTACGCGTTCTCTTTTGCATCCATGCAAGGTAAGTGTGTAGTGGTGTAGTACATGCTGTTTTGCCAATAAGATTCCGAATGGTGCTCAGTAGCACTGGCACTTAGTTTCAAGTCGCAGGATTCCTCCAACCTCCTCTAGGTCATTTGCGGGACTGCTGTAAACTTGTCAACCGCATCTGTGTGCCGGTCCTGGTCCCTGTGCTTTCTAGCATGGCATCCCATAGGCGAGGTTGCTTCACGCCTCTCCTGGGCTCTAGCTCTCAAGTCCCTGGGTCTGGCTCCTGCTCCGGTTCCACCCCCTCAGCTCTGGCTTCCACTCCATCTGTCTGGTATGTGGCAGCCACATGCTGAATCTGTGCCATTGTATTGTCATGGTATGGCATGGTGTCATAGTGGAGGTGCATGGTACCATCATGTACATTGTGGTCAACAGTGTCACATCGAGATGTAGTGATGGTGTGCTACAGCGCCACCTTGTTAAGGTGCGTGCACCCGTCTTCTCGTATGTCCTGCCATCCGTTGCCATGGACGGCCTGTTCGTCCCCTCTAGCTCCACTTCTCCAGTGGCTCCACATGTCATCTGTTTTGGGTGTCCAGCGTGCCGCCTACACTCGAGCGACGTGCAACCCAGTACACGTGCAACCTCCGATTTGCCCGCTCGTCCATTCCACCTGGCCGCGTCAGTCTCATCGCACCTGCATGGTATGTCCCCAGGCCTTCGTAGTGAACCACCTGGATACATGTGATGTGGCACTGCAATGACCTCAATCGACGCCCTTATGAGATCACATAAGCCGCACTCGTCATGCAGCTCAATCTGTGCTCATCACACAGCTCAATCTGCACTTGTCATCACTCACTGTGGCAGAGATGGGCGACCCTTCGCACTGCCACTCCCTGTCCTTGGCCGGAAGCCCTCTGTGGAATCCTACAGCAACAGACGTCGCGTCCAATGCTCGTGGGGATGGCCGCACCATGTGGGGATGGCCATGCTCATCGTGTATCATGGACGCCCGTGGGGATGGCCACACTCCTTGTGTCATGGCCAGCATGCATCACAGCGCACATTAGGCCAGTGAATCCGGCGGCCTTTGCTGTTGCCGGCACATCGCGTCCAACTCTCTCGACTTTATGGCATCTCTCGTGTTCTGCGTAGGATCTATGGTGGTTTGCCTCGATAGCTCCGCCTCCTCGTTGTACTTGATGGTATGTAACACTTCGAGCCTTCTCTGTGGTGGCTCCCTGGACAGATCGTTCAATGCTCGGTTCGCATATGCCCATTGTGCGTCATTGGTTCGAGATATGTGTCTGGCCCATCCGGCTGGTCTTAAGGTGCATCTATATGCATCCTTCATCCTACTCCTCTACCTCCTTACTTCCTTCCCTCCCTTCCAGTTGCCATTTCCATCACACTGTATTATCTCACCCCCTCAACAACATCCACACTTCAACCTTGAGTTGCAGGTTGTTGACCTGGGCTGGTGATGGAAACTTGGGTCAGTGTCCCGTTTGGTTGCATGGTCTTGCAGTGAGTGTCCATACAGTCCTCCTATTGCACTGGTAGCCAAGCACACACTGTTGGCCATTTTATACAGTTGCCTTCTGTCTTGCAATCAACTGATTGCCCTTGGCCCTTTTTAGCAGTTGCCATCTGCCTTGCATGCTCTTGTGAAGGAAGTTTTTCTATAGGGTAGTGTTGAGTAGTGCCTGCTGGTCACAGTAGGGCTTTGTGTATTGGGATCGGTAATGTGGTCCCAATGTACTGGTCAATATCTTGTTATGGCCATCTGTGCCTGTGTCCTGCACCCCCTGGATCCTGCTAAGCCAAGTAGGTAGGGTGTAATATTTGCATGGTATGTATTCCAACTGTAGATGCCATGAGTCAACCCCAGGACTTTTGCCTAGTCCTGGCCAGCTAGTTTTACCAGTTGTAAACTGGGAACAAGTCCTATGGCAGGGCCCATAACCTATTGCAACTAAAGAGTGCAGCCAGGCCACTAGTCGCATAGTAGCTGGCCTTTGCACATAGAAGCTTAGGCTAAGACATGTTGATTCTTTATTGAAACTCAGCTAGGCTACTGTACTAGTTGCTTACTAACACTGTAAGTAGCTTCTACCACTTGTAACTCCAACAAGCTATGCTATTATACAGCTCCATTTGAAGAACATGGTCCACTTGCTATATTGAATGTGCAATATAAAATCCCTCCATATCCTGTTTACTCCTCTCAGATTAACACCCTCATCGGTATGTGGATGTTGGCCAAAACATCATATATACACTGAATTACACTAGCCTTGAATTGAATTGCAAGCATCAACACCTACCATGTCAGCAAACACCGTGGCTTTGGCAGGCAATGGCTTTGTCACGAACCTTGCCTGCAGGAGCTGCCAAGGTCATCAATGCCAATGGCCTGGCCAATTGGAACAATGCAAACACCATTACTAGCGTGTACTTCCGCATGGCCTCTGCCGCATCGGTGACGATCAGGCTGAACACATCTCTTATGGGCAGCAAAAACAGCACTGTCAGAGTCACCTTCAATGGAACCCCCTTTCCCATCAAACTCACCAGCACAACCCCCAAAACCTATCCTATTGGCACTGTCAATGTGACCACTCCCAGCTATGTGAAGGTGGGGGAGGGTGCCAAAAGCGATGACACCGAAGGACACAAAGGAGCTCCTGCTCATCACAGCCAACAATCACAACCGAAGGATAGCACATCTTAAGATCATCTGTGCTTCAGTAAGCGACCACAAGGATGTTCAGTTAGATCTTGCCCAAGCCGTTGGCTTCCGGTACCCAGTGATTCCCTCAGAGGTTTTGGAGGCAATTTACACAGACCCACACGGCTGTTGGTGCCAACTGGTCCTACCATGGTAAAGTACTTTTCCTGCACTAATGGTGAGTTTACTTGCACATTTTGACTCTGGAGAAGTCATGGAGTTGATGTAATTCATATTGGAAGCATGATGCAAAAGTTTACACACATCACGCTGATCTCAGCAGCATATAACCTCTCTCGCACCATCTCCCATGCCTGGGCGAGATAGACTACAGAGTGTGATGAGGTATTAACTACAGAGGAGCAAAATATAGTTAATTGAATATCATATTTTTGCAATGAACTGTGTTTGTAGGGCTCTAGAACAATAATTAAGCAGAAACTACTTGTCTCAACTGTAGTACAGTATATAAAATATTCTAATGGACTTTGATATACTAAAAAGTAGTTGGTGCCCTCCATCTATATGTATATTATATTACTGCAAAATATCTAACAAGTCTGAATTGATTTGGTGTTGCTACAGCTGTTCTGCAGCTGGGGTTGATCAGGGCCAACTGCCTGAAAAACAATTTTTATTGTGGCAAATTTAGATGAATTTTACATTGCCATGCCCTCCACATTGGGTTGAAGAAGTTATATTTTGATTTTCAGACAGAATGGCTACAATTTGACTGAGTAATTGCAGTTCTCTTTTTGCCCGCATGCAATTTGGCATGTACCTTACATACTGCAAACCGGTGTAAAACTGATTATGAATTTTGGGAACATGTTTGAAGGTTTTGATATACTACATTTGCAATAGTGATTTTTTTCAAAAAGTAAAACCAAGACTATGTACATATAGTTCTATGCCATTGATCTGTGGTCTCAGAATAATTTTTTTATCAATGTTGCCAGATCCTTGTGTGAAATGGTGGATGTGACATTTGAGTCATGTGACCTTAGCAGAAACCATTTGTCCACTACTCTTACAGTATAGTAGACTTTGTAAAGCCTACAATACCATGCTCTGATTTACTCGGCAGTACCAACCAACCAACCCTTACCCATATCATCCCTCACCAGTGTGTGGCCTCGGCTCGGTACATTCAGTTCATCATTTGGTTCATTATCCCTATCCCACCCTCCTATTATTCATTATTCCCTGTCCTTTCCCTTGCCTGTTTACCTTTAGGATGTTTATTCTTTGTTGCCACTTGGCGGTGGCCCTATTGTTTTATGTTCAGCCACTCTCTATTGTTTTATGTTTTGGCCACTCCCATTATTCTATTCTCACTCACTCTTTTGTCCTCGGCCATACATTATTGTTCTATTATCATCCACATTCCTTGTTCTATTCTTGATCATTGTGGACAATACCTCCACATGATTCTTCATACCTTATTGTTCTCCATTCCTTGTGCCACTCTGTTCCACATCTCACTTATTAGCCTATATAAGTAGCCAATGTATGTAGATGGTTCTTTGTTCTGGAAATCAACTAGGTTTATGCCTTCTTGTCCTCCCCTCTTCTGTCCCAAGTCCTTTACCTGGGCCAACACTCTCAGCACTCTCCCAGGTATCCTTCTGTTCTAAATCGGTGGCATGCATGGGAAGTAGGGCGCAATGCACGAGCATGTTGAAGCCATGCCACTATTCCTGGCCTGCAGGACTTGGCCACTCCTCGGCATTCCCAGAGCCTGACAGACTTCCTTGATACAGATTTCAGTCAAGCTCAATTTTAGCTCAAAATTTTGTAGATTAAATTTAAAAAAATTATATTACAGCTAAGAAGTGTCTTGAGAACATTTTTGCTCCATATTATAGGGGTGAAAAAGCATTTGTTGTGGCAGAGTAAATTATTTTGTGGAACAGGTCAAAATGTCACAGGTATAGGTCCTTGATACAAGTGTGACACCTAATTCTCCGTGTGCAGAATTTGTGGCCCGTTGTGATTAGTCATCCATTTCTTTGTATTACTAGTGGTTGCATGTCATGCTTTGGTAGCCCCAATATCTTTGTGGTCAGATTAAGGTCAATTTAGGTCAAATCCCACTCAGAGTTTTTGTAATTAGCAATAAGAGATGCATAGCTTCCCTAATGTGAACACTCTCTATGACAAAATCTCTCAGAAAAGTTGAGCAATCACTGATTTAAGATTGTATGTTATCAAAATTGAGAAATTTTAGATGAAAATAAATTCCTCCTGAATGCAATTCTTCTCCCTCCCTTGTGTGGGTTAGCTTAAATGTTGCTTATATATAGTATATTCTTTGTACAAAACCCTGTATTACTGGAATGAGAATTGACCCTGGAAAATCATTTTGTATCAAGGAGGTATCCTGTATCAAGGAGGTCTACTATACTGTACCACTGGCAGCTAGTTTTATCTTTTTTCTATTATTTCTACCTGATTTGAAACTTTCATGGCTATTTTGCCATGATTTATGAATTTTTTGTATAATCTTAGGAAATGAATAGAATTAATATATATAATAGAAGAATATTATAGGCTAGATGTGGAACTGGAGTGTCTTTCCAATAGGGATACAATAGTGTGTGTGCACAGTGCGCCTGTGGAAGACGTTCAAGTTCGACGCATTTCTTGGTGTTCATCCATTGGTTTGGTGTGGATATATTTGGACTGCAGTTATAAAGTTTATGATGGACTTAAATTAGGACGTGTCATTGCTTCATGGATAGTAGGCATTCTATTTAGAGATCTCTACCAACTGTACAACTACCGTCTGTATGTAGTCCAAGTTGTACCATAATTTTTCTAATGCGCGTTGGATGAGAGTAAATGTCCAAATGGGGTAATGTCCAAATGGGGTAATAAGTTGTACATAATAGATCTACGTAATAGTAGCAGCCATTGACTATGCGACCCCTGCATACGGGTATATAGTCTCAGACCTCCCATCGACTTCCCACAAGGACTTTGTTCTTACCCACATCGCAGTAACCCCAACAGCGAACGCAAAGAATTGTTACAACAACAACATGATGAGACTTCTCATCATGCATATTCTGGGCCTCCTCGAGACCTTATTTTTTACGGCTCCCCATCTCCCCGCCCCTCCTCCTCCCTCTCTCGGCCTCATGTCGGACTTGAGAATAGTCCGCGACACGGTTCTCGTCCCTCATGTGGATTCCAACACGGTCAGCAGATTCCTCAATATCCTTCCCTCCTCCCTGGTGGCACATATCGTGTCTACAACATGCACCGGAAACACAGTGTAAGTCTCCTCTTCTCCTGCTTTTTTTGACACGCTCTCATGTTTTCTTCAAGGTGCGGCCCTCTTGTCGCTCACAAAGGATATATGGTTACTCTCAAGACGGTCTTCAAGTTGCTCCTTGGACAAGCAGCAAAACCGGCCGAACTGGATCATATCCTGGCATTCATCCCGGCCTCTGTGTACACCTACGTGTCAGAAGAATTATGCTACACCAGAAATATTCGGTGAGTGTTCGGCGATTTTTTGCATTCTTCACAGCTAATCAATGCTTCACAGCTACAGTTCTGTCGTCGCAACTGGCATCGTTGCCCTCATCGCTTTGGTGGCATGTATCCGTCGCCCTTCGGTCACTCTCTCTGTGGACTCAACCACCACATCTGACGACAAAGACACATCCTGCATCGACGTCGAACAATGTAGCCCTCGGTCCTCCAGCCCGATCCCACTGGCCGAGGTTCAACACGGATCATTCAATGCGATGGAAGATGGTACAGCTCAGTCTCCTGATTCCTCCAGGATCATTGCCTCGCTCCAGCGCGATTTGTCACCCCCATCTCCCATTGAATCTTCACATGACTCCATTGGTAACCCCATTGACATCGCTCACGCAACCCCCGGTGTCAGCGGTAATGCTGTCGGCCTGACTCCAGCCTCGAACGGCCAACCCATCGTCTCCTCATCCGGTCAAGTTCCAAGTGAGACGGAAGAGGAAGCGCAACAGGCCAAAGAAAATGTAGACATTGTCGAGCCTCCTGCGGCCACGTGCTCAGAACCCAGCGACCCGCAGCCCAATGGCCACAAATACGAATCGTTGGACGGCGAGTTACATCTCTCCATGTTGGCGTCCGGACCTCCCCATCCTCTTGAGGAACCCGCGGATCACGCAGAGCTGTCACTTCCTTCTCGGCTGGAGCCTCTACAGCAGCCCGAAGAAGATGTTAACATTGTCGAACCTCCTGCGGCCACGTGTTCAGAACCCAGCGACCTGCAGTCCAATGGCTACACTCCCCTAATGCCTGGCTGCGAATTACATCTTTCTATGTGGGCGCCCCACAATCTCCAACATCCTGAGGAACCCGCGGATCACGCAGCACCGTCACTTCTCTCTCGGATGGAGCCTCT
>QLPG01000036.1:0-26980 GCA_003314385.1 Gomphus sp. MG54 | reverse complement strand
AATAGGGGCTAGGGGCTATGATAGGGGGAGACTAACCAAAAAGGTAAGGATGATGAGTAACAACGAGAAAAGACTAACAGAATAGGACACAGGTCTGAGTCATGCCAAGAAAAGGGGAAGCATATAAAAGAAACAATAAGGAAGTCCACCAATAAATGTCTAACAACCTTGTCCACTACTCCTGAGGGGCCTTAGGATGAGTCAGGGGACTGAGTCATCTCGGAGTATTTCTAGGTCACAGGCAACATATCTTCTGCAATTTCTCCAGTATCCAATCCAAGGATAGGGGTCTGGGAGTAGGAGGACTAATGGGTATACGGTCGTGCACTCTCATTTTGTGTTTAAGAGTGAGTCGAATGGAGTGGGCGGGATAATCAGGATGGGATGGTGCCCTGAACTCTGCCTCGTATTCCACTCTACTCCTATCACGATATGCTGGTCTAGATGTCATTCCTAGAAATATGTATGGTTCTTGACTTTCTGGGAAATAGACTGCATCTCCTATCGCATATGACTGAGTGTAGATTGGATGGGATCGTCTTCTGAATGAGAAATGTGCTGGTGGGGGTACGCGAAGATAATGATATGTTAATAGTTCTGCCTGGATGTGTGTGTCATGGGTGTTGTAGCATTGCATGGGAATGAGCTCTGAAGAAGACATGATGACAAATTGAGAGTCTGAAGATTGGTGTGCTCAATAGAATGGTTGGCTGTGTGATGTGGCGACAGTGAAGGTGATCTAGGATGAGCGCCATCAGAGTCTGATTTGGAACATGGTTGAGATCGTCCGCTTTACTGTCAGTGCCCTCCTCGATCGTCAGTCTTTATTTTGGAGGTTTGGAGAAGATAAGTTTTCGGAGTTCAAGAGTGAGTGGGAATACAAGTCGATATTCGAACTAAGGTATAGTACAGAAGTCTGGAGGTATTTATACATACAGTCCTTATTGTAACTAATTAGGAATGATCAAGAGAACAATAAGATGAACGAAAACAGAGTACAAGAGAAATATACATTGGTGTTACAATAAGACTATGGTTTGACAAAAAAGGAAGATGTCTGAGGTCCGAGGTTAACGATACTGATCGGACTCAGAGGTGGCAATGTAGGTTCAGACCTGGTTCAGAGTAGGGTTCTTTCGTAGCGCCCTATATCGGATGTCTGGGATGTCAGAGTTATATCGCGGATATAACAGTGCCCCCCTGTTAGGACTGAGCCTCGAGGTCCTGGTGCCTAATGGTGATGGAAGTGACTGTGGGAAGATTAGGTGATTAGGCATTGTGATAAGGTATATAAGGGGGGACCCTTTTTCATAGTAACTCAACCATGCCTTCGCCATCCCCCATCTTAGTGATGGCAGGGAAGGTCTAATAAGACTGATAACTGACACACAGAGCAACAAGTGCCTTTGGGGCTTGTCAATATGGATGCTAAAGACATGTATATAACAAAGTAACTACTAACCCCCGGGGCTTGTCAATATGGATGCTAAAGACAAGGCCCAAAGGTGTGCAATGGTGCGTCGTTATGGGCGCTTAAAATAAGCGCCAGAGAACGCACATTCAAAAGAGAAAAGCGCAAAAGAGAACCAAAGATGCAAGTGCAAAACACAAATGCAGGGGAATAAAATCATGACCCAACACTTAGACGACAAGGCCATCCTCGAGAGGACATTGGGGGAGGCGTTGGAGCAGCTTGAGAATGTCCGAGCTGACAAAAAACACAGGGCCGAGGAGGAGGCTGAAAAGCAATGGAAGGCCGAGGAGGAGGCCAAACGAACAGCGGAGGAGGAGGCCAAACATAAGGTGGAGGAGGAGGCTAAAAGGAAAGCTGAAAAGGAGGCCCAAGAAAAGGCTGAACAGGAGGCCAAGGAAGTGGCCGAAAAAAGGGCCAGAGATCAGGAGGCCCTTAGGCAGAAGAAGGAGGCTGAGAGGCTCCGAAAGGAGGAAGCCTTAAAAAGGATCCCTAAAAAGACACCTCGTAAAAGGGCCATCAAGAGTTCCCAGACGATTTTGGAACTATCGACCATCGCGGAGGACGAGTCCCAGCAAGGGGGCCCTTCCGGTGCAGGAACTCGGAGACTGTCTCCGAATGCGGAAGCAGGGGGCTCTGGATTGAACAAATGAGAGAAGGAGCGAGCCTGAACGCTCCAATGGCAACATGCACTCTGAGTGCATCGGGCCCAGAAGACCTTCGAGAACTCCCTGTTGAGGAGTGCCAGGGCGGATGGTGCCGAGGTGGGTCTCGGTCCATTCGAGTCCAGTTGGAGGATGCTAATTAGTCTGCGTCCTGACCTTTATCATCAGTCATCCAAGGATGTGCTTGACTGGGTCACGGAGCCTGGTCGAGTGTGCAAGCACTGTTTCGATCGGGAGGAGCCTTGCATGTGGCCCGCTTTGGGCAAGAGTACATCCTGCTTCATCTGTCCCAATCGGAAGGTGAAGTGCAAGGAGAAGGAGGAGGAGGAGGAGGACACAGGTGCTAAGGGAAAGAGAGAGAGGGTTGCTTCGGAGGATGGTGTGGGTCCGAAGCCCAAAAGACAAAAGTTGGAGGTGGTGATTGAGGGAATGTCTCGGGGTCCAATCACCTCCGGAGTTGACTTGAGGGAGGTGGTTGAAGAGCTGCAAGGGTTGAGGTGGTGACAGTAAAGGAGACGATCTCAACCATGTTCCAAATCAGACTATGACGGCGCTCATCCCATGTCACATCCCTGTCACATCACACCATATTTTGTTCACTATCTATTTTCGTTCATACATTGCCAAGTCACAGAACCCATTCCAGCTGTGCTGAACGACTGCGCTAGACCCTGCAGGAGAAAAGGACCGGTGCGCACAGGCTTTTAGGTATTCATTACATAGAGCAACTCTACAATTGGCTGCCCCAGAGAGGCACAGCATTGTTCTGTGACCTTATCCCTTAATTAACGTCAACTCGCTTCTTCTATTACTACTGCTACATCCATTTTCACCCAATTCCGACATTGTTTACCTTTTATATTGATATCCGCTATTGATTAACGGCCAATTCCGAACAACTTCATCTATTACATGACACATGACTCACATCTCGGTACCAAAAACTTTTCCCACCTTCAATTCCCTTATTAGACTAAAGCAAGCCAAGTCATATCAAACCACATGTGTCGCTTGACTCATTTGGTATTGCAGTTATACGGCCTCTGACAAATTTGACGCTGAAGAAGGACATCTAAATTAGAAGACTTCTTGGCTTCATCACACCGAATCCTTGGGAAATCAAGACCACGTGCTTATTACCCCATACCCCACAGTGATTTCCAATCAAAGTCTATTATGCTATTAACCTTTTAAGCTCTTTAGGTTTTAGCTATTTTTAGGTCTATCCCAAATACAACTTTCAAGGCCTCCCTTTCTTACAAGTCTATTGAATTCTATTCCTTTTCTTAATCAAGCACAATTTGCCGATCACCTTGACCAACTCATATCCCATACACCAACTCCAAACTTTGTTGACGGTGTTCGCAATCAATTCCTCCCTATTCATATGCCAATTACAATGTCTTCCACTCAAGGACATTTATGCTCTAAAATTGATTTCCCACCTCCAAGATCTTGTCATGCACCAAAGACTTTCACTGGATGCTATGATGAAGTCAACACATTTATAAATGAATTTGAAAACCTTGCAAAAACATACTCACTATCCAATGACGACTGCTTCGAATATGTGTTGCGATATGTCAAAAGATTGGTCCGGGAGATTATTGAAGGTCTCCAGGAATATGCAGACAAGGATTGGACCAAGTTTGCAGACACCCTTCGAAGACTTTTTGACCATGTCAAAATGGACAAGCTTTTCAAAGAGAAGGATCTTATCAATTTCATTTCCAAGTCACACAAAGGTTGCATCCAAAGTCTTTATGATTTTCACAGGTACCAAAGGAAATTCGCATGCATCGGTGGATGGCTTCACCAAAAGAACAAAATCAATGACCAAGAGTATAGGAAATATTTCTGGAAAGTAATCCCTCGTTCCACTCAGAAACAACTTGAAGATCACATGCTTCAGGTTAATCCCAAGCTTCCAAGATCCGATCCTTTCCCCATCGATATTATCATCGCAGCTGCAGACCATATCTTTGACATCTCTAGGTTCTATGATGAAGACTCTGATGATTCCACTGGAGAATATTCTGATGACAAAGAAGACACTGACCTTTCATCTGACAAAGAAGATTCATCTGAGGAGAGTAGTTCAGAGGTAGAGAGTGTGAAGAAGAAGAAATCCAAGGCCAAGCCGAAGAAGAAACTTAGGACAAAATCGAAGGCTAAGGACGAACCTATAGTGCATCCACCTTCTACAACTTTGAAGCATCTTAATGAAACAGATGAAGTTGCGGATCTCATCGATAAACTCCAACATCTCAATCTCGGTGACCCTGGATATGCAGCACTATATTTTCGAATTATATCGAAAGCGCCCAACACTTCTGGCTTTCTTACCAACCCCTGCCAACGTGCAGGTGATCTTCACCTAGAGCCAATGCATCCACCATGAGTCCACCACAACAGACTAATAATGGCACGTTTGAATGTTTCTTTTGCAGAGAACAAGGATATGGACTTTGTCGATGTGCACAAGCAGAAGTCATGATCAAAGCTGGCTTAATTATGAAGAGTCAAGATGGATGCATTACTTGGACAGATGGTAGCAATATGCTTCGTAATGGTGCAGAAACAATCCTCTCAGCAATCAACCGAGAATTAGCATTCAGGAGTCATGTAAAAGTTGATTGTCCAGCCTCTACAAATGTTATTCGAGAAGCTTCCCCTTTGGAGCTTACATATCCCGCAGATGCAACAGACTATGAAGGATCAGATGATGAAGAAGATGAGAAAGTAGAAACATTGGATCACAGACTAGTCTATGCACAAGAACTCTTTCCAGTTGTCAGATCCAAGGACACCAAGAAGGACCAGCCGAAGACATCCAAGTTTGAAGGTGTATTTCTCCCTCGTCAATCTACACCTCCTACCAAAGACAAGAAGAAAGAAGCCAACCCAGATCCAATAGCAGCAATGCTCCCTCCCCCACAGTTTTATCAAGGAGAAGTTGTCATAAAAACCTATAACATGGACAGTGATGATGACAAAATCATTGAAGACATCATTATGGAAGATGCTACTTTGGAACCAGGCTCAAAGAAGATAAAGCGAAAACAACCTTCAACTCAGATAGAAGACAAAGCACCAAAGATAGCCAAACTTCCTAAACCGATTACATCTACACCTCAGATCCTGTCACAACCATCTCAACCAGCTCCTACGCAACCTAGACCTCAATCTCAGTATCAAAAAGACTTCAACTCTCAAGATCTTTTCAAGAAAATATGTGGAACACCTATCATGATCTCTCTTCAGCAAATCCTAGTATCATCCCCCGCAATGGCAAAGCAGATGCAAGAATACCTTCGACTCACTCGTATTTCATCCAAACCACAAGTCAACAGCATTGGACATGCAATGCTCTATGATCCTAATGATGCTCATCTTATTTCACTTAGGATGACCTTTGACAATGATTATACAGTGGACACACTCATTGATTGTGGTTCAGAACTCAACATTATCAATTGACAAACCTGTATCAAAGCTCAACTCCCTATCAACACAAGTCTTACAACATACATGCACGATGCAGGACAACATGATATGATTATGCAAGGAAAATGCCACAATATCAGTCTCAAAGCAGGAAACCTCGTCACCACTACAGATCTATAGGTAGGAAGTAGAGTCCCTTTATCCCTCCTTCTAGGAAGACCCTGGCAAAGAAGAAACCAAATTTCCATCAATGAAAGAGAAACAGGCACTGGCTCTGTCGTCGCAACCCTCATGGAGACATCATTTGGGAAACATGTGTAGTTCCAGCTCGACATGCAGAAGACTTCTTCAATTCAGCCCATTTTTTTGGAAAAAGCCCTCCATCTCCCGACATGATGATAGCCAACATGACACTCAACATGGAAGAAGAAGACCAGGAGAAACAGAGGACTTAGCAGATCAAGAAACCATCTGGGATGACACTAAACTAACAGCCGATACTGTCAGGCACCGTACATATTGACAGGCCTCGGGAAAGCCGAGGGGGTCGGACGGGTAAAGGCCAAGCCCTGCAGGCTAGAAATAGTGGCATGGCTTCAACATGCTCATGCGTTGCGCCCTACTTCCCATGTGTGCCACCTATTTGGGACAGAGGGATACCTGGCAGAGTGCCGAGAGTGTCGGCCCAGGTAAAGGACTTGGGACAGGAGAAGGGAGGACAAGAAGGCATAAACCTAGTTGATTTCCAGAACGAAGAACCATCTACATACATTGGCTACTTATATAGGCTAATAAGTGAGATGTGGAACAGAGTGGCACAAGGAATGGAGAACAATAAGGTATGAAGAATCATGTGGAGGTATTGTCCACAATGATCAAGAATAGAACAAGGAATGTGGATGATAATAGAACAATAAAGTATGGCCAAGGACAAAAGAGTGAGTGAGAATAGAACAATGGGAGTGGCCTGAACATAAAACAATAGTGCCACTGCCAAGTGACAACAAAGAGTGAATGTCCCAAGGGTAAATGGACAAGGGGAAAGACAGGGAATAACAGAATGACAAAGGATAGAGGGGATAGGATGAGGAAAGTGAACCAAATGATGAACCGAATGTACTGGACCAAGACCATGTACTGGCGAGGGATGCCTTGTCACTGGTGTGTGGGACTAAAAGGCAAGGGTTGTTCGGTCGGTACTACCGAGTGAACCAGAGCTTGGTATCCGGGGCTTGACAGATACCCCTATACATCACTCTTTAATCATTCAACAATTCTCTCCACCTTCAGACGACCCTCAAGTCGAAAAGACTCCTCATTCCTTTACCAACAGAAGACGTTACAGACCAGTAAATCAAAGAATTCGCCCAATCCCAGGTACATTTCCAGAAGATGCTTGTGTTATTCGACACTTTCCTGAAGATCCACTTTTATCCCTTCGACCTCTATCTCCAAACCCCCCAGAATTTATACCAACAGAAAAGATTACCCATGATGGACTCAAGATTCTCAAGATCAATGAAGATGGATTTCTATCAGCCAAAGAAGAAAAATTATTTATCATGGTGTTTACCAACAACCCAAAGGTTTTAGCTTTTTCAGATTCAGAACGAGGAACCCTCAGTCATGACTACTTCTCTGACTATATTATGCCAGTCATCGAACATGTCCCTTGGCAAGATCCTCAGATTCCTATTCCCCCAGCTTATATCGATGAAGTGTGCAAACTTATCCAGACAAAAATTGACACAGGAGTCTTTGAACCAAGTCAAGCTTTGTATCGCTCATCTATCTTTTGTGTCCCTTGAGTCAATGCCACACTCAGAATTGTTAATGACCTTCGAACTCTAAACAGTTACTCAATCAAAGATGCTGGAATTCCTCCAAGTCTCGATCCCTTTGTGGAACTATTCGCAGCACGTTCCATTTATTCAGGTTTTGATCTTTTATGGGGATATGACGCTCGCATCATTCATCCCAAAAGTCGAGATCTTACATCATTCCAAACACCTCTAGGACTATTTCGTTATTGCTCACTGCCAATGGGTTACACCAATGCAGTTGCCAAATTCCAGAATTGTACAACATTCATCCTCCAACACAAAATTCCCCACAATGCCAATGTCATGATGGATGATATCGGAATCAAAGGACCTCCTACTCAATATGAAAAGCCAGATGGATCATATGAAACAATTCCAGAAAATCCTGGCATACGACGATTTGTTTGGGAACATGCCATTGTAGTCAACTGAGTTTTACATCGTCTCACTCATGCAGGTGCAACAATTTCACCAAGAAAATCACAAGTCGCTCAACCAGAAATCACCATTGTTGGTCAAAGAGTCAATTATGAAGGACGACTCCCAGATAACTCTCGAATTTCCAAGATTCTCAAATGGCCTATCCCTCAGAATGTATCTCAACTCAGAGGATTTCTTGGATTAGCTGGCATGATGCGTATATGGATTGAAATTTATTCCAAAGTTGCACGACCACTTAACCAACTTCTCAGAAAAGATATTCCCTATATTTGGACAGAACAACAACAAGAATCCATGGATTATCTCAAATACACCATTTGCAATTCACCAGCTCTATTACCAATCGACTACAAATCAGGAAGACCTGTTATTCTTTCAGTTGACACATCAAACATCGCCATCGGATATATCATTTCACATATTGATGACAAAGGAAAGAGACACCTAGTTTGTTTTGGTTCCATCCCTATCAACACTCGAGAGTCAAGATACAGTCAATCCAAACTCAAACTCTTTGGACTCTATCGCGCACTACGCCAAAGTCGCTTTCATCTTTCTGGTGTCAAGAACCTATACATTGAGGTCGATGCCAAATATATCAAAGACATGATCAATCATCCCGATTTTCAGCCAAATGCTACACTCAATCGTTGGATTGCAGGCATTCTGTTATTCAACTTCAGACTCATCCATATTCCAGGATCTCAGCATATTGGTCCAGATGCATTATCTCGACAGCTTCCTCCAGATGATGATACCGATGTCGACCAAGATATGGAAGACGATTGGTTCGACAAAGTTTATCTCAACTTTTCAGATCAAATAAACCCTTCAATCGAATCATTCTCAAGAAAAGGGTGGAAAAAGGTTCCCAAAGTTGGAGATTTGTCGATTCAAGAAGTTTTCCTTCGTCAGATGTTCACTTTCCTCTCTGACCTCAAAATTCCATCATTCTCAAAGGCAAGTCTTTGGAAATCTTTCCTAAACAAAGCTCGATACTATTTTCTCCAAGAAGGCAAGATGTGGAAGCATACCCCATCTCGACCATTACAAGTCATACTGGATCCCATTTTACGCACTCAAATCCTTCGACATTCACATGACAATCTAGGACATCGAGGAGTGTATTCTACAGCCAAGACCATATCAATTCGATTTTGGTGGCCCTCCTATTACAATGATGTTATCAAATATGTTCGTTCATGTCACCAATGTCAAGTTCGCTCAACCTACAAAGTCCACATTCCCCCCACAATTTCTACACCAGCCACACTATTTTCCAAAGTCTACATCAACATCATGGTTATGCCAAAAGCTCAAGGATACCACTACATAGTTGCAGCACGAGATGACCTTTCAGAATCAGCAGAAGGACGCAAACTCAAGAAAGCAACAGCACGTGCAGTATCACAGTTTATCTTTGAAGAACTTATTTGTCGCTATGGCAGTATTTCAGAGATTGTCACAGACAATGGCTCAGAAGTCAAAGGAGCAACCACTGAACTCCTTCGTCATCATGGAATGCCTCATATTCGAATCTCTCACTATAATTCACAAGCCAATGGAGTTGTAGAAAGAGGACATTTTACGATTCGTGAAGCCCTTATCAAGGCATGTGAAGGAAATGTTTCTCGATGGCCAGATCTAGTTCATCATACATTCTTTGCTGATCGTGTTACAGTCAGAAAGGCAACAGGATTCTCTCCCTACTATCTTCTTTATGGAGTCGATCCCATTCTTCCCCTCGATCTCTTTGAAGCCACCTATCTTGTCTCAGGCTTTCGGAAGAACCTTTCAACAGCAGAACCCATCGCATTACGAATACGACAACTTGCCAAACATGATGAAGATATTGAACAAGTTTCACAGACACTCTATTGATCATGCCTCAAAAGCAAACTTGATTTCAGAGAAGGTTATGGCGTGGAGAATACCAGGCAGGAGACCTTGTCTTAGTGTGGAATTCTAGAGTGGAGAAAGAGTTAGACCGGAAGACAAAGCCTCGTTATCTTGGACCATTCGAAGTTGTTCGATGTACCAAAGGTGGTTCCTATGTCCTCAAGGAACTCGATGGAACACAGTCACGAAGAGGAGTTGCAGCATTTCGACTTCTTCCCTATCATTCTTGAGACAGAAATCCATTACCACTGTTAAGTCCACATGTCAGGCGCTTAGCTAGTACTTCCGAAAGGACTTATCCGGGTTAGCGTAGAGGTCCGTAATGGGGCCAAGGACCGAAGACGGAGTCGGACGGACTATGGATGGGGGCGGAAGTGCCGGGAACTTAGGGTCGGTCGTGGATTGGTTCGATCCGGTCACTGAGGTGTTCAAGGTCGAAGGGACTTGGCTTCAACTTATGTGTTGCGCCCTCCTCGATCGTCTGTCCCTAATTTCAGAGAGGAGACGGGAGTTTACCGGAAATGAATCAGAAACTAGGTGGTAGACTAAGTCGATATTCATACTGGCAAACAGTCCAGTCGACTGGCAGACTATATACATGCGACTATCCTTGTACTATCTTTGCCGGTCATAAAACAAGAAGAAAGGGAGTACAAGGGGTCAATAGTAAAGAAGAACAAGGGAGTAAGGTACGCGATAAACTGGCGCATTAGTTATCAAGATGTGGAACCTTGGTCACAGGAATCGGGGTCGGACTAGCGGGGGTTTGGATGGACATTACGGGAACGGGAACCACGGAGGGTGATCGTCTGTCCTTCAGTGGTCGGGGAGGTTTCAGAAATGGGGGTGGGTGATTGTGGGGGTTGGTATGGGTTTGTTAGGGGCATGGGACGTAACAACCACCTCATGACCTTACCTTGGACCAAGATTCCAGTGTATCTGATGAAGAAGAAGAAGAAGATCCTGATGAAGAGTAGAGTTGACTGGGGACAGTCAAATTTTCAAGAAAAGGGTGAATGACAGTAAAGCAGACGATCTCAACCATGTTCCAAATCAGACTCCGATGGTGCTCATCCCATGTCATGTCCCTGTCACATCACACCATATTTTGTTCACTATCTATTTTCGTTCATACATTGCCGAGTCACAGAACCTATTCCAGCTGTGCTGAATGACTGCGCTAGACCCCGCCAGAGAAAAGGACCGGTGCACACAGGCTTTTAGGTATTCATTACCTAGAGCAACTCTACAATAGGATGTGAGGGGAATCCAGGAGGAGAACCAGAGGATGGCTGAGGCCCTAATATACATGAATGACCTCCAGATTCTTGAGCAGGCTCGGTGGTACAACTGGTTGCAGAAGACAGATGAGTGGTGGGGGAGTTCTCCGAGGGAGAACTGGGTGGGACCTCCGAAGAGTAAGGGAAAGGAGAAGGAGGGAGATAAGGGGAAGGGAAAGGAGAGGGAGAAGGAAGATGAAGGGGGTCCGAGGGACGATGGGTCGGACCAGGATGATGCGCCTGGGTCTTCGGAGTAGGAGTTGTATATTTTTTTTTGAAACGTATTTGAATCTTGAGATCGAGTGAAAACATCTAAGTCAGAAGAAGTGAACTATCAGTCCAAGGTGAGGAACTCTAGGACATCACCGAGGGACCTGGTTTGTCAGGGTAGGCTCGGTGGAAATTGGAGACTACTTTGGAGGGGTGGTCAAGTTCATTGCCTGGCAGCCAGGATGTTTCATCCACGGTGCCTTCGTATCCAGACCATTTGACTAAGTATTGCAGGGGGCATCTTGTTCTTCTTCCATCGATCTTGGAGTCAAGGATCTTGGAGATCTCATATTTGGGTTCCCCATCAATGATGACTGGAGGTTGGGGTGGGATTATGTGTTCGGAGAAGGTATTTGGAGTTGAGGGTTCAAGCATAGAGATGTGGAGGATGGAGTGTATGGCTCTCATGCTTTTGGGGAGTCGCAGGGTGAATGAGAAAGTTCCTACTTGTGCGATGATTTCGAAAGGACCTAGAAATTTCTCTGCTAGTTTCTTAGAAGGTCTCATAGTTCGGATGTTCTCAGACTTAACGAAGACTTTGTCTCCAATCTTGAAGTCCAGGGGGACCACTCGGCGATGATCTGCGGAGGCTGAGTATCGGGTCTGAGCTTCGGATATAGTCTTTTGGAGTTGTTGGTGCAGATCGTCCAAGTCGACTACGAAGTCATGTGCCCGAGAGGAAGCAAGGTTGCGTTTGGGGTGGAAGGTGATGTTCGGATGGTAGCCCTTATTGGCATAGAAAGGAGAGATTCCTGTTGTTGTGTTCGGGGCATTGTTGTATGCGAATTCGGCGATGGGTAGTAGTTCGGACCAGTTGTTTTGCTGATAGTTGCAATACACTCAGAGATACTGTTCAAGGGTTTGATTCATGCGTTCAGTTTGTCCATCCCCTTTGGGGTGATATCCTGACGTGAAGTGAAGCTTCATGTCCAAGGCTTTGCCGAGGGATCGGAAGAACGAGGAGACAAACTCAGATCCTCAGTCCGAGGTAACGTGTGAAGGTACTCCATGCTTTGAGAATACATGTAGGACGAAGAGTCTGGCAAGGGTTGGGGCAGTGATTGTGTCGATGGTGGGGATGAAGAGGGACTGCTTTTGTTAGGTGGTCTATGACGACGAGGATAGTGTCATAGCCATCCGAAGTGGGCAGTTTCTCTATGAAGTCTATGGAGATGGAGTTCCAAGGTCATTCAGGGATTGGTAATTGCTTGAGTAGCCCATAAGGGCGATGTCTCTGTGGTTTAGACCTCATGCAAGTGGTGCAAGATTTAACATAGGACTTAATGGAATCTCGGAGCTCGGGCCAGACATAGTCTCTTGGGATGAGTTCTAATGTCCAATTCTGGCCGAAGTGTCCAGAGATTGGGTGATTGTGTTTGTCTTGTAAAACTTGGAGTCGGAGGTTTCCATGATCGGGGACGTAAATTCTTTTATCGAGGAGGAGGAGTCTGTCCTCAGAGATGGTCCATCAATCAGTGAGGTTGTCCATTCGGGACGAGGCTGTGGGGTCTTCTCAGAGTGAGGTTCGGATGTCTTTATGGAGTTGTTCTACGTCCATGATCATTGTTGCTCGCATTACCGGACTGTACAGGGAGGTGGCTCAGAGTGACGATACGAGTTGTTCTATTGTAAAGACTGGTCAGAGGTTGTGTGGATTAATCTTGGCATAGTCGCTTCCTCCCTCTTTAGGGTAGATGTCCCATCATCTAGTCAGTGCGTCGGGTTTAGCGCCGAGGTGACCAGGCTGGAAGCGGATTACCATGTTGAATTGGGAGAGATATTCAGACCATCGGACCTGCCGATGGGTGAGTAACTTGGTTGTTGAAAAATATTCTAAATTCTTGTGGTCGGTGATGACATCGATCGGATCTGCTGCACCTTCTAGGTAGTGTCTCCAGGTCTTGAAGGCTTCAAAGATGGCCAGTAGTTCCTTGTTGTATACATTGTAGTTCAATTCCGGAGGGGTGAAGGTTCGGGAGTGGAAGGCTATTGGGTGGATGTCATTGTCTGTTGGTGATATGATGGACAGGATTGCTGCGAGGGTGTAGTCCGAGGCGTCGGACTTGACAATGAGTTGAGATCCAGGGATCCACTGTTGTAGCATCGGTGCCATAGTGAATGCCTTCTTAAGTGTCTCAAAGGATGTTCTGAAATTCTCAGTAAAATTCCACGGAGTATCTTTTTGTGTCAGACGAGTTAGCGGCACTGTGATGTCGGAGTAGTTGAAGATGAAGTGTTGGTAGAAGTTTTCAAATCCAAGGAAAGACTGAATGTCTTTGATTTTTTGGGGTTTGGGCCATTCCTGGATGACTTTGACTTTGTCATCGGCCATGGTCAGGCCCTTCGGAGATAGGATGTATCCGAGGTACTCCACGGTGTTGGTGTGGAAGAAGCATTTATCTGCCCAGGCATATAGGTGGTTTGCTCGGAGGTGTCGGAGGATGTCTTTGACATGGATCCTATGTTCTTCTAGGTTGTCGGAGTAAATCAAGATGTTGTCCAGGTATACTAGTACGGACAGGTCCAAGAGGTCGGAGAAGATGTCGTTCATGAATCGCTGGAACACGGCCGGGGAGTTGGTGAGTCTGAAGGGCATCACACTCCATTCGAAAGATCCATAGCGTGTGCGGAAGGTGGTCTTCCATTCGTCGCCTTCTTGGATGTGTACCAGGTGGTACGTGCGTTGGAGATCTATCTTGGTGAATATTCGGGCCTTTCGGGGACTGTCCAGGAGATCAGAGATTTGGGGGAGTGGGAAGTGATCCTCCTTTGTTATCTTGTTTTCCACCAAAGTCGACGCATAAGCGTAGTAATCCATCTTTCTTTCGGGCAAAGAGGACTGGAGCACCCCCAGGGGAGTGTGAGGGTCGTATAAACCCTGTGGATATGTTCTCATCTAAAAACTCTCGGAGGGACTTCAGTTCACTTTCGGAGAGAGAATGGATCAGACCGAATGAGGGAGATGTGCCTTCCTCCAGTTTGATCTTGAGGTCATATGGTCGGTGAGGGGCTAAGGTGTTGGCCAGAGTTTTGCTGAAAATGTCTTTGAACTTGTGGCACTCGCTCAGGACATTACTCAGGTCTATCGGACCTTCTTTGGAGTCTTGGCGGTCGGAGAGAAAGAGCTTGAAGGTTTGTGTTCCTTCCATTCTTGATATTCGGGCAAAGGCTACTGCATTGACTAAAGCAACCTTTGGCGCCACGAGCTGGGGTTTCGGAGGGGATGGAGTTTCAGATGAGCACGGAGTCATAGCTGCTGGCTCGGATGGTACCTGGAGATTAGTTGTGGTCAGAGAGCCGAACAATATACTGCCCAATACCCAGTCAATCAACGGATTGTAGCGGGTGAGCCAGTTGTGTCTGAGGACTGCCAAGCAACTAGAATCCAATGGAGTTACGTAGAATGTAATGGTGTGCTGCTCCCCTGTTGGGAAGCGTACACGGAGGTCGATGGCTTTTTGAATTACAGAGTTGGAGGAGCCATCAAAGAGTCGTAGTGGAATCAGAGTAATGTCGTAGGTTCGGAGTTGATGCTTTGTAGCGTAGTCAGAGTCCAGGAAGCAACAAGTTGATCCTGAGTCTATTAGAGTGTCAATATAGGTGGTTTCAAGGTGGAGATGGATGGTCAGAGAGTTTGGACTGGAAAGAGTGGATGCGTTGAGTCTCATCTCCATTGGTGCATCATTGGGTTTAGCGCAGCCCCTAACTGATGCTGGAGTCAAAGGGCTGCTTAAAGATTTTTTTACTCCGAGGTATCTTCTACTTTGGAGATCGTTGCCTCAGTCATGCTTTCTTCGATAGTCGTTGCACATCCTTTGGTGGCGGTGGAGGTTGACTTAGGACATTCCTTTGCTACATGACCGGTTCTTCCACAGAACAGGCAGAGGTTGTGCTCGAAACAGCATTGTCGTTCTTGAGGCGTGAGTTTGCCGTCTTTGCTGAGTTTCGTGCTCATGTCCGGGGTCGTCTTATTCGGGGTCTGGCTGGGGTTCGGAGGTCTGGTGCTCATACTTGCGATCGGAGCTGTTGGTGCCCTGTTTCTGTCATACGGACATTCAGGGCCTTTGGATGTGGAGGCTTCCCGAGACATCTTGGAGCGCCTTTCCCAGTAACAGAAGTCGATAGACTGAGACAGTAATTGTAGTTGCAGTAGGGAGTTGGGTTTTCCTACGCAGGCGATTTCATCTTTGACCCTATTGGGTAGGCCATTGTAGTATTGGTGACAGAGTGCGGAGTCTCCCCACTGAACGCGAACGGTGAGCCTGTTGAATTCCAACACGTACTTTGTGATGCATTGGTTGTTGCGCATTTGGAGGGCTTCGAGGTCAGCTTCGGCCTCTCCTTCTGGATCGTGGGGGCCGAAGTTGGCTTTGAGTTTGGAGACGAATTCCTAGTAATCATAGAGCCAGTAAGGGTCTTCTTTGGAGGAGAGACCGGGTTCAAAGTAGTCCAAGGCAGTGCCAGTTAGATACAACAGTATATAGGTTACTTTGGCACTCTCGGAGTCAAAGGCGTTAGGGTGGTCTCAAAAGTTTAAGGTGCACTGCACCAGTAGTTTCTTGGCGTCGGAGTCATCGAAGGGGTCGGGGTCTTGAATCTTGGTCCAAGCTGATGATTTCTTTGAGCTGGACAGATGTTTGGCTAACATGGTGATGGCCTCCGTCAAGTTGGCTTCAGCATTAGCGTTGTCTGAGGGTGGCATTTGGGGTTCTAGGAGGGGGTTCGACAAGTGTTCAGATGGTGGATCTGGGGCTGGTGGAGGGTTTGGTGGCGTATGGACGTCGGGTTCAATGGTAGGTGAGTTTGGGGTAAGGGATGCGCGGCATATCGAAGCTACTCTCAGGGTTTGAACGGCTCTGATTCATTTGTCACATCTCATAGATGATCAGGAGTGTGAGTTCAAATATACTGTTAGCGTCTGAGTTCACGTCAGGTCCGAGCTGATGTAAGTTGGTCCGAGTCATGTGTTCGGAGTCGTAAGGACTTGGCTTCAACTTTAATGTTGCGCCCTCCTTGATCGTCAGTCCTTTATTTTGGAGGTTCGGAGAAGATAATTTTTCGGAGTTCAAGAGTGAGTGGGAATACAAGTCGATATTCGAACTAAGGTATAGTACAGAAGTCTGGAGGTATTTATACATATGGTCCTTATTGTAACTAATTAGGAATAATCAAGAGAACAACAAGATGAACGAAAATGGAGTACAAGAGAAATATACATTGGTGTTACAATAAGACTATGGTTCGACGAAAAAGGAAGATGTCCGAGGTCTGAGGTTAACGATACTGATCGGACTCGGAGGTGGCAATGTAGGTTCATACCTGGTTCGGAGTAGGGTTCTTTCGTAGTGCCCTATATTGGATGTCTGGGATGTCGGAGTTATATCGCAGATATAACACATGGATATAGAGATCCAATCACACATCAACAAAGGCACCTAGGAGCTTACCATACCTCCACCAGGTGTGAATATTGTCGGAAGCAAGTGGACTCACATTTTGAAATGAAGTCAGAAGGGTGATGTAGTTCATGCAAAGTCAAGACTCATTGCACAAGGCTTCACACAAACTTTTGGAGTTGATGACAACAAGACATATGCACCGGTCATTTGTATGACATCATTACACACTATATGCACTATTGTTGCCAGAATTAATTGGCTGATACATCAAATGGGCATGGATGTAGCATATCTAAATGCACCCCTTGAAGAACCTATATATATATACAAGCCACTGGGTTATTTTGAAGAAAAGCATGACAACATATTATTGCTGAAAAAATGCATATATAGACTTAAACAATTGGGCAGAGAATGGTATAAGTGTCTATCAAATGTGTTGGGTCATGATTTTATTCCCCTGCATTTATGTTTTGCACTTGCATCTTTGGTTCTCTTTTGCACTTTTCTCTTTTGCATGTGCGTTCTCTGGCGCTTAAAATAAGCGCCCATAACGACGCACCATTGCGCACCTTTGGGCCTTGTCTTTAGCATCCATATTGACAAGCCCCAAAGGCACTTGTTGCTCTGTGTGTCAGTTATCAGTCTTATTAGACCTTCCCTGCCATCAAAATGCCCTTTATTCTAATGGATTTACAAAATCAGCCTCAGACACTGCAGTATTCTATAGACACAGACTGAAAGACTATGTGATAGTTGGAGCTGCTGTAGACAATCTAACTATAACAGCTATGGACAAAACTATTTTGTGGGGAATCAAAGAAGATCTCAAAGACATCTTTAATATAAAACACCTAGGAGAAATTCACTGGCTTCTTAATCTGAAGATCAAGTGGGATAGATGGGCCAGTACAATATGCTTCTCTCAAGAAGCATACATTGACAAAATACTCAACCAATTTAACCTACAAGATGCAAAGATGCATACAACTCCTCTCGATCATACATGCAAACTATCTAAAAAACAATGCCCGACTAGTTATGCTGAGAAGAAAAATATGGAAAAGATTCCATACCAACAGGCAATCGGTTCACTCATGTGGGCAGCAGTAGCTACCCGACCAGATATTTAATTTGCAGTATCATTATTATCTCAGTTCTTAGAAACTCCAGGGATTGCTTACTGGAATGCAGTTAAACAAGTATTTACATATCTGAAGGGGATGAAAGAAAAAAAGCTGGTCTTAGGGGGGAGCTGGGATGGCATAGTAGGATACTCAGATGCCGACTGGGCCTCACAAGATCACCGGCACTCTATATCGGCCTACATCTTTCAGATAGACTTGGAGAGCATCTCATAGAGCTGTTAGAAGGAGATGATTGTAGCCCTCTCATCTACCAAGGCTGAGTTCATTGCATGAACTCATGCCACAAAAGAGGCTATATGGCTTAAAAATTTCATTACTGAAAATTTTCAGCTAATAAAACATCCTATACAAATTTATGCTGATAACCAATCAGCTATCACCATAGCTTATGGTAATCAACAACACTCAAGGACAAAACACTTTGAAATTCAACTCTACTTTATCCAAGACAAAATTGAGGGGAAGATCCAAATCGAATATCTCCCAACAGATCAAATGGCAGCAGACATCCTCACAAAGGGTCTACCAGGACCCAGAATGAATATTCTTACCAAAAAACTCGGCATATATTGAGCTTGAGGGGGCATGTAGGGTGTAAACATACATCTCACCCCTGAGAGACCAATCTCAATATATTTTCTTTTTCTATTGATTTCAGTTGCATCTTGTGCACAATTTGATTCTAAAATTTTCGAAATTTATTGTGTATTTTTATCGTCACAACTGAGGAAGTTATTCTTATTTTTGTATACTACATACAACCACTTACACACGCACCACATGACACACATGGCCGGCTCCCTGGGAAGGGACCAGTAGTTTGACTCCATACCAAAGAGGTGGTATAGGGGTGGGCTCAGGCTTATATGCAAGTGAAAAAACACCTGTTTATGCCTTCCTCCTTAGTGGTTGACAACACTGAGGATGTTTTGGAACTGTTAATGATTTAACCCGAGAAGCATGACAAAACTTTGGTGTGAAAAAAGCCTAATCAAGTTCTACATAAGGAAGGGACTTCACCTAGCAATGGGGGAACCCCTAAGAGGAAAACCTAAGCCCCATTACCAGTGAGTTCCATATCCTATATACCCTATGCCCATGTACCACTTCTCCATCATATTCTACCCTTCCCTTGGGTCTGGTGGTATGATCTCCCTAATGCCAACAGGACCAATCCCAGGAGTCTGGCCTAGGGCCTCAGGTTCTTACCTTAGTGTATGGTGGGAAGATCAGTTGGTTGTTTGCCCTTAGGGATGAGCCTCTTGAGTTCTCCCAGTTCTCACTCTCCAACCTTCTTCACAGGTGCATCTCTCATCTGTCATTGTTGTTCCATTGGGCTGAGAATTTGGCAGACCATATCAGCCTATTGGCTGGGCAATCGGTGCTCAGCTTAGGAAAATGGGCAGGTCATCCCCTGACAACAACTACTGTCACCTATAGTACAAGTTGTACCATAATTTTCTACCATGCATTGTGGATGCACACCAAAAAAATAGATGAAATAAATTTGGTCAATGTCCAAATGGGGGAATGTGTCAAGCATATGATACTGAGCCCCAGTTCACTTGGTAATACCAACCAAATGACCGCTACCATTTAATCCCATACACCAGTGATAAGTCATTCTTCACTTGCATGTGGTCTCGGCTTGGTACATTTGGTTCATAATTTGGTTCACCTCCCTCACCCCATCCCCTCTATTCTTGTTTATTCTTCCATTCCCCATCTCTTTCCTTACCCTCTTTCCCTTGGGACATTTGCTGTTTACTTATTATTCGGTCACAGCCCTATTGTTTTATATTTGGCCACTTTCTATTGTTCTATTTTCACTCACACCCCTACTCTTTTATTCTTGGCCATGTTTCATTGTTCTATTCTCATCTATATTTTATTGTTGTATTCTAGATGACTGTGGACAATAATTCCATGTGGTCTCCATACCTTATTCTTTTTTCCATGTCTTATTCCACCCTTATTCTACATCTTGCTTCTTAAACTATATAAGTAGTGCAATGTATGTAGATAGTTCTCCACTCTGAATATCAACTAGGTTTATGCCTTCTTGTCTTCCCTCCTCCTGTCCAAAGTCCTTTACTTGGGCCAGCACTCTTGGCACTCTTCTGGGTTTCCCTTCTGTTCCAAATTAGTGGCATGCATGGAAAGTAGGGCGCAACACACAAGTACATTGAAGCCAAGCCACTCTGATCAGTCTACAGGACTTGGCCAATTCCTGCCAGCATCATGAAGTCGGCACTATTGCAATAGTGATTGGCCCACACATCATTGGCAGTACTGGTGCTTGACAGAATAGCAAGTTCTACATAATAGTAGCATGGTTTGACTGATTGCCCTGGTCTTCATATCTGTGTGGATAAAGTCTCAGCCCTCCCATCGACTTACTACAAGGGCTCTGTTCTTATCTGCTAGCACCCCAGCAACCCTAACACCAATGCTTCCAAAGCTAATACCATGCAATGCTACTCCTCATCATAGCACATATTCTCAGCCTCTTAGAGAGGCTATTTTTTTGTAACACCTGAGCCCTCCTTGCCCTCATGGCCTTTTATTGGACTTGAGAATGGTCTTCAACACCGTTAACATAAAAGCCAACACTGTGAGGAGATTCTTTCAAATATTGCCATCCTCCCTGTTGGTACACATCATGTCTGCCACCTGTAGCAGAAACACCATGTGAGTCTTATCTATGCCTGCTCTTTTTGGCATGCTCTTATTTTTTCTCCAAGTTGCAGTCCTCTTGTTGCTGACAAGGGAAATATGGTCATGTTAAAGATGGTCATCAAGCTGCTTCTTGGATGAGATGCACCACTGGCCGAACTTAACCACATCCTCCATTTCATCCTGGCTTCAGTCTGCACCTACAGTGACTTACAAAACTGAGTCAATGTTTGGTGCTTTTGAACTGTTAATTGAATAGCTTTGAATGTAGAACATATATGAAAAAGGTGTTGGTGCATCAAAAAAAGAATCTGATCAGGGCTATGCAATCATTAAAAAATTATGTAATTCCAATAAGGAGTGATGAGGATATGGTCAATTCAAATCAAGGGCCCATTGACTCAGTTTTGTGAGATGGTGTCAGAACAATCAGAATATGATGCTCCATCTATTATATAACATGCAACCCTTGATAGATGGTTACTATGGTAACCTTATCTTTCATGAGAACTCAAATTAAGGTATTTAATCCCCTCCAACATGTCCGGAACTTCACTACACTCCAATGCACCCCACTTCCTCTGCTCAAAAAGAAACATCCTCTCCTTGGCCTCTCATGGTCATTCCACTCGCACTATTGCCTAAAGACTTGGCCTCAGCCAGTCTACAGTATCCAGGACTCTCAGAACTCTCCATCCCAACCAGCCCTGCTCCTCTGGAGCTCGTCCCCCTAAGCTTTCCTCTAGAGATCAACATTCTATTTTATCACAAATTGCTACTGGCAGAGCTGCCAATGCTACTCAGGTCACCAAACACATCAATATAATTATCCCCCACCCAGTCTCCTCAGAAACAGTCAGAAGACTCCTCAGGAAACATTCATTCAAGGCTGTGGTGAAGAAGAAAAAGCCCTTCCTCAGTGCAAGGCATAGACAGCTGAGGTTGGCCTTCACCATTGCAGTCAGGTCTGCATTGTTTTGCTGCAGGCCTGCGATAATTTGTTGTAGGAGATCAACATCCATGATAGGGTATTGTAGGGATATAATAGTCTTGAGCTAATGTCAGCAACAACAAGAGCTTCAATGCTGGAGAGTGGAAGAGGGGAATGAGCAATGATACTTGTCAGTGTATTGACCAGCTCAAGACTGAGCTTTAACTAATTACCTAAGAACTATACATATGGTCTGGCAGAGTAGCAGAGTCCAATAACAAGTAATAGACAAAGGTGTGGAGAAATCATGACACCGTCCCCTCCTCTTCACCATCCTCCTCCTTGCACTTCATCTTCTGTTCTGCACAAGCAAAACAGGAGGTCACCTTTCCCGAAGAGGGCCATAAGCAGGGGTCTCCCTGGTGGGAGAAGTGTTTGCATATCTATCCCACTTTATCTTCAGATTAAGAAGCCAGTGGATTTCTGCTAGGTGTTTGATATTAAAGATGTCTTTGAGATCTTCTTTGATGCCCCACAAAATAGTTTTGTCCATAGCTGTTATAGTTAGATCATCTACAGCAGCTCCAACTATCACATAGTCTTTCGGTCTGTGTCTATAGAATACTGCAGTATCTGAGGCTGATTTTGTAAATCCATTAGAATAAAGGGCATTTGATAGACACTTATACTCTTCTCTGCCCAATTGTTTAAGTCTATATATGCATTTTTTCAGCAATAATATGTTGTCATGCTTTTCTTCAAAATAACCCGGTGGCTTGTATATATATATAGGTTCTTCAAGGGGTGCATTTAGATATGCTACATCCATGCCCATTTGATGTATCAACCAATTAATTCTGGCAACAATAGTGCATATAGTGTGTAATGATGTCATACAAATGACCGGTGCATATGTCTTGTTGTCATCAACTCCAAAAGTTTGTGTGAAGCCTTGTGCAATGAGTCTTGACTTTGCATGAAATACATCACCCTTCTGATTTCATTTCAAAATGTGAGTCCACTTGCTTCCGACAATATTCACACCTGGTGGAGGTATGGTAAGCTCCTAGGTGCCTTTGTCGATGTGTGATTGGATATCTATATCCATCGCAGTTTTCCATGTAGAATTGTTAAGGGCATCTTTAGTCATTGTAGGCAACTGTAGTTCATTTGATATGTATGCATAAGTGATTTCTTTGGCACTTATTGGTTTGGTGCTTATCGCTAGGTAGTCGCATATATTACTCTCGTTTTCCTCAGTAATAAAATCTAAATTATATCTGATATTGTTGAATTCATTATTCTCAATGTCTTCGCAAGCGAGGGTGGTTAAATTAACTTGTGTAGCTTCTCCAGCTTGAGATCTATCACCCAAGCTGGCCCTTGAAGCTCTTTCTTGTAATAAGTGTATTCTCTCACTTCTTCTAAGTGGAGGAGCTTCTTTAGGTCCACTCACGTCTATTTGACTTGGTTGTATATTTTCTAGATCTCTCTCTGATGTGTGCTGAGTTATTTCTTCAATGCGGCTCTCACCTGGCTGTAGGTCACGTGATGGTACCGGCACTGTGATAGGTGCCGGCACAGGTGGTATTTTCTGATATCTGATGGCCTTGGGTGTAGTAACTAGGCGGTCATCAAGAGGTAAAATAGGAGCTATCGAGGGTAATTTTTGACCCTCAAATATAAGATCTCACTCAACAGATATCGGCCAACTATCTGGCCAGTATATGCAATGGTCATCACTTTGTGTGGAATGGCCTATCCACTTAGCTTTCTTGGCTCTAGGTAGTAGCTTATCATCTTGCTTGACTTTAACACAGACATCTGTCCCCCTTGGTGAGCATCATGTAAACTCAGCTTTTGATGGTGAACCATCTCATAGGGTGTCTTGTCTAGTAGAGCTCATGTATGAATGCAATTTTTAAGGTAGTTAGCATGCTGAATAGCATACCCCCATAGGAATTTAGGGAGATTTGAATCTAGCAGCATAGCATGGGTCTTTTTGACCAAAGTGTGGTTTAGGTCCTTGGCCACTCCATTTTTCTCAGGAGTGTCATACACCGTGTACCGGTGATAAGTGCCTTGTTTATCTAGATAGTTATTAAATTCAGCACTTGTGTATTCACCCCCATAGTCCGATAGGAGTGTTTTGATGCACACATTCCTCTGCCAAAGCATCATCACCTCATACAGTTTGTATTTGGTGAAGACTTGATCTTTAGTGCTCATTATATAGAGCACTGATTCCCTTGAGTGATCATCCATGAATGAGACATAATAAGAATAGTAATGTGTGTGACCAGTCCTGTCAAGCCCCCAATACCAAGCTCTGGTTCACTCGGTAGTACCGACCAAACAACCCTTGCCTTTTAGTCCCAGACACCAGTAACAAGTCATCCCTTGCCAGTACATGGTCTCGGTCTGGTACATTTGGCTCATCATTTGGTTCACTTTCCTCATCCTGTCTCCTCTATCCATTGTCATTCCTTCATTCCCCTTCCTTCCCCTTGCCTGTTTACCCTTGGGACAGTCACTCTTTGTTGTCACTCGGCAGTGGCCCTATTGTTTTATATTCAGCCACTTTCTATTGTTCTATTTTCAGTCACTCTTTTGTCCTTGGTCATTTTCATTGTTCTATTATCATTCACATTCCTTGTTCTATTCTTGTTCATTGTGGACAATACTTCCACATAATTCTTCATACCTTATTGTTCTCCATTCCTTGTGCCACTCTGTTCCACATCTCACTTATTAGCCTATATAAGTAGCCAATGTATGTAGATGGTTCTTCGTTCTGGAAATCAACTAGGTTTACACCTTCTTGTCCTCCCCTCTCCCTGTCCCAAGTCCTTTACCTGGGCCAACACTCTTGGCACTCTCCCGGGTATCCCTCTGTTTCAAATCGGTGGCACACATGGGAAGTAGGGCGCAACACACGAGGACGTTGAAGCCATGCCACTATTCCCAGCCTGCAGGACTTGGCCACTCCTTGGCATACCCGGAGCCTGACAAGTCCCCATATATTGGAATATATTTTATCACCAATTTTCTATGAGCACTCACCTGATTCTTTTGGGAGTGGTTTGCATGTAATATTAGCTATAATACATGCCTCACAGGGGAATTTATTTCTAGCCTGTGAAAGCTCTAGGTTGTAAATATGCCATGATCCATCAGGTACTTAAGGGCTTTGTAAGATATGTGTCTGAGCCTGTGGTATGTCTTGATGGTGGTTAAGCATAGCTGTGTGGAATGTTAGGTTGACTGATTGTCCAATCTATATAGGCCATGTAATTTAGGTGCCTGTAATAAAATATGGCTGGATGGATTTTAAATAATGTATTTCTGTGATGCAAACTCTGTCTGGTTCCCAGCATCATCACATCGGTGTAGGAAATAAGGGTGAAGGTGATTTTTGGAGAAAATAGTGTGTCGTTAAATGTTAATGTGACTGCTTTCCCTCTCACTCTAGTAATTATCTTGAGTTATCCGCTGCTGTATGCATCAAAGCTGCCTTGATTGGCTGTCTGAATCGTGCATGGCATAGGGAAGCTTCTATAGTCCTCCAACATATTCTTATGTGGTGTCATGTGAGAACTAGTTCCTGTATCTAGTATAATAGTGTTGCCTGTTCCGTCTCCAATAAAGGTGGCACAATCATAATTGATAAATGCCATGGATCCATTGTCGTCTCTATTGGAAGACTTATGTTCATCAGCTACGTTGGCTTTGGCTTTCCCTTTTCCATTTCTCTTTTTGAACTTTGCTCTGTTCTTCTGCCTTGGCCCCTGGCCTTCTCTGCCACCACCTTTAGCCCAACACATTTCGGCAGTGTGTCCCGGCTTTTTGCAGTTGGTGCATATATGCACCTTTAAATCTCATTAATATCCCTCAATCTACACAGTACACAAGCACCAGACTTGATAGTATTGGCATTTGTGCTGGTGCCCAAGTGCAGCTCATCACCTCTCCACTGACATTGGAATCTTGTAATCACTGACATTACACATTGCCAAGGGTTGGTTGCTAGATGATCTTGTAGGTAGAGGGGGGGTGGACATCGGAAACAGAGCACATGTAGACTATTGGAAATAGGCACAATGGCTGACTTGATGCACAAGTGCAATATCAACATTTCGATGAATTTATGGGTGAGGGGGAGCTTGGGAAGGAAAGATATGTCAACATACTTGGCTATATTGACCCAGAGGTTCAGTGCTATACAGGGGCCATATGTCTCATATATGTGTTTTGAGTTCTACATGAGTGATTCATGGAGGGCTATGTAGCGGTTATGCGCAGTAGCTAGATACACAAGAACTCAGTGAACGGGTGGTTCACTGATATGTATTACTACTATACCTAGATACACAAGAACTGCAATACAATTAGCATCTTTGTATCTAGGTGTGCAAAAGGGAATACGCACCTCAGTGAACGGGCGGTTCACTGAGGAGCTGCTTTCTAGTCATTCAATACATATACGGTCCCGGTCGAACATGACCGGGACCTCCATTCCGTACAGCGTTCGGTGCTTACATATCTCAGTTCCAACAGGCTAGATGGTTGCTTTGATCACAAGCTGGATTGAAATGACGCCTTCATCATTGTGTCTCCCACAGAGTAGGACCAATCTTCCTGGTTCCATTGTTAGAGGTATTTGAGGACACAGTGTATAAGAGGGGGTGTGGGAAAGAACGTGGGAACGAGCGAATAGGATCAAGTGTATGCATTCAGGTGGTGCCCTTCATCTATTGTGAATGCATTTAGCATGGAATAAGTCTCAGTATGAAGCCGAGGTGTTACGGTCGCCTAGGTCTCTTTTATGCATGTTGCTCAAAGGTATGTCAAAAGGGTCAAAAGGTGGGAAGAACTATCTACCAAGGAGTGGCGATATCACTACTCTTGTTAGTACTTCGAGAGATGTTAGTCACTTTTACAACATTTCATTTTCTGGATGTCTTACAAGGGTTCCAAGTTGATATGGGTCTTGTGAAATCGTTTCCCACGGTGGTCGACTATATATATATATATTTGATTCACACATAAAGTATGTATATGCAAGTAAACATAGAACTGTTCCGCTGGTCGAAGGGAAGGGCTCTCATTATATAAGTTCAAGAAATTTGCGCGTTTTAATTAATTATTTGCTCGAGGTGATCGTTATCTAGTCCATACCTAAAGAGATCCAGGAGAACCAAAAAAAAATCATGCGCTGTAACCCAAGGCCCATAAATTGGACTCTAGCCCCACTTGCATAGGTGGTGGGAAGAGTAGAAAACTTTCTCTCAGAAAATCTCTTCTCAACAATCCCAGCCTCCTCCCAATTCCCTCCTTCCGACGCCATGATTTTTGGACCAAGATTCGCCACTCTCTTTCTTATCATCCACCATCTCGATTCAACCTTTGCATCACGGGCAGCGACCCTGGGCGGAGTCGCTGGTCAAATCATCAAGAAGAAATCTCTACCTGCGAAACGGGAAATTCCAGATCTATGTGTGGAGGGTGACACATTGGTTTCGAGGGTGTG